>JBCEWB010420948.1:0-20303 GCA_039654565.1 Peronia peronii | reverse complement strand
CTTAGTTCTAGCACTGTGACACAGTATAGATCTAGTCAGTATTTACATCGTGCTCGCTCTTTCGCCTGCGGTTGACCAGCTTTATTTTATTTTTATAAACTAGATCTACGTGATGGCTTTCTGTAGCCCACTGAAGAGAAAGAAGACGGCTCTTTCCATTGAGTCGAAGATGAAAATGCTGCGTGAAATAGACAAGAGGTGCGATGTCCAAGAAGGCCATAGCTGAAAAGTATGGCATTCCCCAAATATACTGTCAACGATATTAAAAAATCGGGAACATGTGTACTAAAAGGCGACAGCCTCCTCTTCTTTTTTTTGCCCCATAAGTTATTCGAGAGTTGTTTCCCTTATTAAAAAAACTGGAAGACGAACTCTCATAAATCGAACCCATTAGGATGGTCCCGGCAAATTCGATTTAAGCAGACTCAACTGTACTTTCATAGAAGATTGAGAGTCTGATACTGGAAACTGAGCATTCTGAAAATGAATCCATCAAAGATCTTTTGGTGAACATCATAGACTATCAGGTCATGCAATATTAGATCTATAGCATGTATTCATGCTTTTTTTAACAATTTAGGGAAATTCTTTGCTCGCCAAGATAATTTTTAGATAAGCATTCTATTAGCTAAGGATAAACTCATTACAAAAAAAACTTGCTATTGAATAGCATAATAGTTAACACTGTGCTCAAAGTAGTCAAAGGTCATTTATGAATACACATACATGTATGGCGATTTTCAATTCAAATCTAAACCATAGATATTACAAACATTTTTACTGTGGTTGTCTTTAGCATAATGTGCTTTATATTTAATTTGAAATGTGATATCCATTATTGAGTGTCACTGCTTTCTAGGAATATGCTCTGGTTGACATAACTGAAAGTCACCACATCCTTTTCTGTTATGAGGATATGCACATTATAATTTGAAAAAAAATACTAGACAAGTAGTTACCACAGATATGTAAAGTGTGTTTCAGTAAAGTTGTCATAACACAGAAATATCAAATCCCAACAATTTTTCTCTCCTTTTTTTTTCCCTTAGTCAAAATCAAGTGGTGATCTTTCTCATAGAAACACAGGGACTTTAACCCTTTCACTGCCAGAATAGATTTATACTCATTTCATTGCCTGTTCTGTATTAAAATCAATGATCATTTGCTAGTTGTTTAAATCGAAATCTCTTTCTTGCTAGTAGTACTTTTGTTTACTATAGTGAAATGTGTAGCAACCAAATCTAAATACATGTATTTGAACTGATGTCTCAAAATTAGCTTAGTTGTAGTCTTGGCAGTCAAAGGGTTAAAGACTGGACAGCGTGATTTGGGAGGGTTTTGTAACAATATACCAATTTGTTGTTTTGTTGATAGTTTTGTTTATTCAAATAAATGTATTATTGTACTGGAGTTGTGAGAAAAATACAAGACAAGGTAGTGGCAGGAAATTTAAGGTCTACAGGTGAAAACTTAATTTCTGTTTCACAGGAGCACAAATAGATGTAGGTATTAGCTGTATCAATTATGGATATCATATACCATAAACTTAGATGTGTAGTCATCAGGTTTAACGGCAGGTGTTACCCAGCCAAGACCAATCTAAATTCCAATAAGTGAACTGTAATGATACAACACTGTATAGGCATGGATGTCACTGCTGTGCGCCAGGTAATATCAAAGTACATGTACAGGTGTATATTGTAATTGGTGATCTGCATCTTCATATCTATTTGGGATTTCAAGAACCTCCTTGATACAAAGAGAATATTGTATTACTCAATAAAAGAACCGGATTTTACATATCGTTTGAGAGGCAAATACATAAGTAATTTCTTACAGGTTTTTGTTCATGTACAATGAATTTCTTTCATTTTTGTATTGGCTCAAGAATGGTTATAGAAAATAACTACATGAGGTTTGAGTTTGAGATGCATAAAATACATGTATGCTCATGATTATCCTTGATAATTATTCTTTAATTTTGAATATGGTTTTATATCTTGAGTACACTTTGTACCATCTTACAACTGATGATGTAGGGTTTGTTATCCCAATGGTGGGGTCCATGTATGCCACCTGACATAATAATGTAGTCCTGTTTGACTGCTAGTGAACTTAGTAGTCAGCCTTCAGGCTGTTTCTACCGTAGAAAATAAATAATGAGCGGGTCAGTTTCACCTTTCAGTTTTTGTGGTGCTTATATACATTATATACAACATGTTTCATGTTTAAATTGGTGAGCTGACTATGGGCATTATAAAATTAATGGCCATCAGTTTTAAATGACAGAATGCTCACATTTGGGGAATTCTTCAAAGCTGCTTGGGATTTTGCTCTGAGATTTTACTTTCAGTAATAAAAATCACAACACAATCCCAATGACTGTAAGTATAAATTTGCAGGCCTTAGATCTATCACCAAACTATCACATTCCGAAAACATCTATCTCTGCTGACAAAATAATCCTATGATGCATGTATAGTATTGCAATACATGTATTATGTTTATATCATCATGGTTTGAAAATAGAAAACCTTAAATTTATGTCCAGTAAGAACATTTCAGATGTCTTTTGTGAAGGTGTCCTCCAGTTTGTTCCAAAATTTGCATCTGTCGGTCAGCCTGCTGGACTGAGTTTTGCTCTTGATCAAACTGAGAAAAGAGCATTGAGATCATTTATGAATGCTGGGAGCATTAATCTTTCTTTCATCTTGTTTTGCTTCAGTTGTACTTTTTATTTTTATCTTTTATTTTACTGTATTTTTTTTAAAATGCAAAATGTATCAATGTCTCCAGTGTTCACTTTACCAAAGACTTGAAGCAATCCAACAATCTGGTAAAAAAAAGTAAAAAAGAAAAAATTTGCTTTACAAATGCTAATGTAGATTTTCATTCTTTTTTCTATAAATTTGTTGTTTTTTTTCTCTGTTCCAAAACAAGCCCTTCTTTATTTAATAAGCCTTATATAATTAATCTTCCTGAAGAAGAAAGTACACATCATGAAATGTTTAGAACTTTTACAGGTCTATAGTTTTCATTTTATATATTTAGCAACAAAGAGTGTTTAAAGCAATCCAACAGTCTGTGGTGAAAAAGTCGCACACAATTGTACACATAATGGCAAATACTGGTGTAGATATTTATTTTGGCTTTTTGTTTTGTTTGTGTGTTTTTGCTCCTCAGTAAGCCATTTTTTACAATAGTTTTTTTTTTAATTTCAAGAATGCAAGAAGATTTAAGTCACAGTATGATTGAAAGATAAAGCAGTTATATTTCAGGTGCACTGATTAGTATTAGTTATTTCTTTGTTCTTGCAGACAAAAAAAAAAAAAAACAACTGCCACTGACAGCTTTCTCGTGATAAATGCATTATACTGATACTGTATTTAGATTATGTAAGATAAAGAATTTTTAGTTTCTAGCATAAATTTTATGCTCCGACACCAATATGAATGCATGTTGCAACGTATATTTGGAAAGGTTGGGAACTCGAATTATGAAGTTTGTACATTGCAGCTGCAGTCCTCTTTTAAAGTGACAACGCTCAGCTTAGAAATACAATATGTGCATATACCTAGTACATAAATTTTTAACATGCTTCAATCAACTCTTCTCTGGCATCATCAGATCTGTCATTGTGCCATATGGACGTTGAAACAGATTAAGAAGAATATTGTTCTAAACATGATTTGAGTATTGCCATACATTATACATATACATTGCACCTGCATAATATATCAGTATTGCAAGGTCTTGCTCTGCCTGTTGGGCAGATCAACATAAGAACAACAAACAAGCAAATAGAATTGGGAAGATTTGGGTGTACATGTACTTCATGTGAAAACTCAGAGTCAGTGCTTTGACCATATAGAACTGAAAGATGTAGTTTTGCAATTTACACAAGAGAAAACTTCTTTGACTTGTTCACTTCTGGAAACTGATGGATGTTTGGGATGTTCCAATCATCCTATTTTTTATGAATCTTGTTAGAACAAGTCGCTTGAAATCCACTGTGAAGGTGACTGATTTTTTTTCTTTTTTATACATAGCATATAGAGTGATAATGTATGTTTTGTCATCTGTTCATTCCTGGATTCTTGCCATACAACATAGTGTTATTCATAGATTAATTTTGGATTTTCTTAGTAAGTCTATTTGAGTCATCAAGAAAAAAATCAATAATAAAAAGGGGAGGCGAGTATATCTCTAATCATCAAGCATTTATACAATGGGAAAAAAATATGCATATACATGTATGTACATGTACAAAGAAAGAAATGTAGCCAGTTCATTGGCTTTTTTTTTTATTGTGTGAAATGACATACCTGTAGTAAGTACAGTGTTACATCAATGCACAGTAATGCTGTGGCTTAAAAACTTTGAAACTGAAGTGAATACAAACTTGTATATTTTAACCTTCATGTTCCTGATTTCACGTGTGTTTATGATTGTTTTTGTTGGTCAGTTAATGAATGGGGAACACCAAATGTAAACAATAATATGTATATCAGCATATATAGTTAAAGAGTGATGAGACAAACCTTTGATATTCAACAAATAAAATAGCGCATAGAATAAGAACTCTGTATCAAAAATATTAAACCAGGTCCAAAGCGTTGCAAAAAAACAAAATTTATTTTAAAACAATGCATCCTGTGATTCCTCATACATGTGCTCAATCCTTGAGACAATCATTCGCTGATTGATTTTAATAATCATTTCTTTCATCAGTCACCATCCAACCATCAACATCTATTTTCTGTGCATCTTCAACAATCTGTGAGATTAACCCTGCCTGATTGACATTCATCAGACTTATGACATATAAAGAAAACAACATAATACATTACATATGAGCTGAGAGCAAAAGATGTTCAATTTAAGTTAATCCATGAAAATAAAAATAGGCCAAAGGCAGGAAACTAAATTATTACATTTAAATTTAATAAAGAACTACCTGAATTCAAGTATGAAAAAGATTATCAGAGCAATTAGTCAGAAAAGAAGATCAATCATTGACCTAAAGGTTTAGGGCATTATGAAAGAATTTCTTTTTTTCTTTGGCCCTTATTTCATAGAGATTATCTTTTTCAAAATGTTTTAAACTGCTTAAATTAAGGCCAACATCTTTTCTATCTTGCCATTCCAAAAGACAAAATATTTTTTTCTGAATTTAAATATCAAAGCATGAGAGATGGATAAGATGTATAAAAAGGAGTACATGTACTATCTTTTTGAATATACAAACAAGACTTAAATTTTAAAAATGTTCCATAGTCTTCTGTATGTTCAATGAAATGCACCTCCCCCAAAAGTTTTAAGAAGATAATTCTTTATGAAAAAAAGAGCATAATTATCTAATTTCAGAGTGAACAGTATTCAGATATATTACCAAAAAAAACAAAATTTTGGCTTTCTGTCTCCCCCAAATTTTATTGTCAACATCAATAAGTCAAGCAAAAGATTTTTTTCCTCATCTTCAAGTCAAAATTTACTGATGTTTTATATAGAAGCATATCAAAACTAGTCATCTTTTCATCCTTACTTATGTGCATGCAATTCAGAATGATATGCTGCTATTTCATTTCACAGACATAAACACAGGCACCATGATATACTGTCGATGTTATGATGAAATTGTACAAAGCACATGACAATTACTGCATTTCTAAGAACATGGTCAAATCAATATTTTTAATTGATCTCAGATGCTATTATAATGAACTGTTATTTCACACTTCCAATATGTCATGATTTATCTCTTATAATATGACATGTATCAGCCCTTGCATCTTATCTAGGCAATATGAATAAAGTGAAATTAATTCTTTGCCCTTAAAATTGTACATATACAGTGTATGTATATGACAGATGCAAATAGTGTAGGTAGCAACAGTTTCAACTGTCTTAAATACGTATAGATTCATTTAACAAATATCAAGTCAATGAGCAACAAATTTTGTTCTTGCCATGTCACATAATAATACACTGTAGTATATGAAGTTCAGGGGTTAATTTGAAACAACTAAAATTTACTTCTTGATCAAAATCTGGATCATACGGAATTGAAAGGATATTTTCTCATCCTCTACATAACTAAAAAAGATTTAATTTACATGTGTACTAAAAATAAGTTTGTATACAATGCACTCCTCTTAGCTCAATCCCAGATTGCTCAACACTCCGGCTTACGCAAAAAGTTTTGTTTGGTCCCATTTTTTTTCTTTTTCTTTGCTAAAGAAAAATCAACTACCTCAACCCTCCCCCCCCCCCCTTGCTTTGATCAATTTAAAATTGTATATGCCACAAGTATTTTTTAAACACATAACTGAGTGTCTAGGTGGTTGATCAGAACAGCAAATACTAGTTGTGGAGCGATAGCAAGGAAGTGAGACCTAAATGGAAGTCTGTAAAGGGGGAAAGATGTTGCAGGAAGGAGGGAGAGGGGGCTGGGATCGTTTCACTATGCCAGTGGCTTGGGAAGAATAGGAATCGATCACTGACCAGTGAAAAGAACTCGCCACACGGTGGGCCATCAGTCCTGTTCAACCTTATGGTTGTGCATTTGCAGGCTTAGTTTTTAACCACTGCATTAACGTGAGAGCTGCAGCAGGATACCTGCGAGTGAGTGGTGTGTGCCTGCATTTGTTGGCTTCATCTATCAGCTTGGTATCTCCAATATTGACATGCATCTACAGACAGAAAGTCAGCCGGCATAATGCGCATGTTTGGAAACGGAAATCAGCTGTGTTTACATGGGAAACCGGGTCAAACATGACATTTTTTTTGTTTTTTTATGCAAAGATCTAGATTTAGATCGATCTGAATAAGTTATTTTTCTACTATATATACTCTTATTCTAACCCTAACCCTACAGTTTGTGCGGTATGATGTCATAAGCATGCGCAATAGCCCAGCTGATCTTCTGTCTGTAGACGCAAATTCATTACTATAATTGAAAATGGTAAGCGCTGAGTTATTCTTGGACTTGATCTTACAATTTTTAGCATTTCACTTTCGTCCATTTTCACAGCAAATGAGAATTATGTCAATAATAACAACATATGGCATGGCTGTTGTAGAAAGTAACGGGTAGCTGGCTAACAAAACATTTCAGGGAAAAAAATAATAACCAGTAGTCAGAATACCCAATTTAGATTGACATAATTAGGCCTACAACACACATGTGAAAGAGTCCAGTAGGAAATCAGTAGGAAATATTTCTAATAAGCAATATTCTATGATCAAGAATGTTTACACACATAGACAATTGGACTGACAGCATCAAAACCACTTTGTCTAGAAACTTATAAAACAATGAAGCAATAAAAGAAGATAAATCAATTTCTTTCCATATATTACATCACTACATCAACACCCTATTTAGCTCAACACCCAGTTACCTTGACCGTGATCAAATTTTCTTTTTCCCTGTAATGCTGAGCTATCAGATTACAGTGTATTAATATTAGGAGTAAGAAGGATTGAATATGAATGGCTGTAATAAATACATGTACCAGTACTTATACTGACATATCCATAACTGACAAAAAAGATGCTCAAACTGTGACATTCACATAAACACCTGATACATTCTAATCAATAACTTTGAATCTATCACCATAACATTTCATTCTGCAAATTTACATACAGTTGTAGAAAATATGATGACTGTCATTTTGGATGAATTCTTATGGAGCACCCCCAAATGAAGTCTGTGATTTCCTGAGGACATACATATGTGTATACATTTATAAAATTATATATTTTATACATAGAGGGAATACTTTTTATCAATAAACATAGTTGAGTCCACTTAAATCGAATTTGCTGGAACCACTATGATGGGTTCGAGTAAAGAGAGTTAGGCTTCCAGTTTTAATAAGAGGGGCCAATTATCGGATAACTAATGAGGCACTATTGTAAATATTTTATTACATGGTTATTTCCCTTTATAAAGAAATCGCGCTATGGCTTCTGAACTTCCCCTTCACCTTAAATTCAAGCCCACTCGTTTAACTGAATTATTAGCCCTAATAAGGGCTGCCTTGAAAGATAAAGTAAAGTAAAGAAAAGTACATTCAGGGTGGTGCTATAGTGTTTAATCCTGGAAATGATTGTATACTTTTAGCCCTGAAGAGAACTATTGGATGAGTAGGTTTTAGCCCTGAAAAGTTAAGGGGGTAAGTGGGTGAAAATTTCAGATTGTTATTTCACCAGACTAAGAAGAGAAACTTTGACAGGTTGTTATGTATGACTGGAAAGATGTTTTTCACTTTCAAATTTTTTTTAAAAATGATGGTTTCCATGGAAATAATGGCCATCTTGAAAAAAACACTAATTGTAGAGTCTAAAAATTTCAAAAACTACTTTATCTACAGGGTTATTTATGGTGTCAAAACTTAGTTTAGGGTCATACTGAGGCAATAAGATGGTTAGTTTTGTCGTTTTACCCTTATCTTTATTTATATAAATTTTTAAAAAATTGACACTCAGTGCTAACCTATAAAATACGGGTTGCCATTGTAAAACAAAAAAAAATTGTCAAAATTTTTTGACTGCTGAGTACAATCATACCAAGTAGTCTACTGCCCAGACTAATAATCAGAGAATGTGTGTGCCAAATTTGAGCCCTATGGTGTATATACTTTTTGAGATTTTAAGACTTTTAATTTTTTTGTTAAAAATCTTAAAATATCAAAAAGCATACACTCTACGATTAGTGTTTTTTCAAGATGGCTGCCGTTTCCATGGAAACCACCATTTTTAAAAAAAAATTTGAAAGTGAGAAACATCTTTCCCAGTCATACAGAACAACATGTCAAAGTTTCTCTTCTTAGTCTGGTGAAATAACAAATCTGAAATTTTCACCCGCTTACCCCCTTAATGAAGTTTTGGTCCTGAAAAGGGCTGTTGAGAAAGTTTCAATCCTGAAAAGGGTTACTATTTATTAATAAAGTTTTAACTCTGAAATTAGTTAAAGGAAGCCTTCACATAGTCTGTGAGGGTGTCTATATAAAGTGAGTCAACCACTTGCGAAAAAAATGAGCATGATGTAGAATCTGGCCTATCCCATCACAGTGCTAGTCATGGAACCAAGACAGTGATCATAACATAGGCGCAAGCCCTAGTATAGTGTTGCCTATACACTTTGGAATACATGTGTAGTGTATAGTACATGTACTTGTGTACCTGTACTGTAGGCTCCTCTTGGATGCTTGATATTGATCGATTGCTCAGCAGCTGGCCCCCTATGCTGTTCACTCCCAACCTCTCCCCCTTCCCGGCTGAACACAAAGCCTGCTTGCGAAATGCACAGAGTGGGGCACACTCACTACATGTAAAAATTCATTGTCTAGTCCCTCTCGCTCCATCCGTGGCACTGTCTCCTTTCTTTTCAAACCACTGGCATCCGCGTTGGTGGAAATCACATGGAGAGGACAATAGCCGATTTTTACCTTTGTGGCAGTGCTTACTGGTTCAAGTTCAAGCCAAAGGAATTTTGTGATAATGACATCTAGTTATGTGAGAAGTTTTTAATAGGTGCAAAGAGGAAAAAAAATCTATTGCTTTGTTTTTATTCGAATTATCAGAAATCTGAATAATCAGAGTTTCATTTGAGTGGACTCAACTGTATTGCTTGTGGGCCAATTTGCACACTTGAAATCTTTGACTCTCGAACTCAAGCTGTTTAGATCTAGTGGCATCAGAAATCTTTCTCATTTTTCCCCTTTTGACACAAATCATAAGAAAATCAAAATATTTGTAACTACAACAGTAATGTAATTATATCCAAAAATTGTAATGATTACAATAAATTCATAATTGTTGGCAGTCCTGTGATAGTTCTCATATTCCAAAATTTTGGTTGCATAACGTAACACTGGATTTTTATACAATCAATTTATGCCACCAACACAGAACTCCCCTTCCTCTCCTCATCTGCACTCACATGAAATACCTTTAGAACAAACAAATGATATCAACTGCTCATTAACGAGAACAAGAAACATCTAATTAGAAGGGCTACATTGTACTACCTATTCAACTTTGATCTTCCTCTATCTCCTCTTCTTCCTCCAAACCTTCCTGTTCTTCAATCTCTACCTCAGGTCCAGGCAAATGCGTTGCAAGTAAATCCAACAATTCTTCAATCTGAGATTCCGATAACCTCTCCTCACTCTCCTCTACAATCAACTGAATTTCCACTGCACTGCTAGGACGCAAGTTTATCAGCTGAAGTTTCTCAGCTGGTGTCAGTTGAAACGGTGTAAGAGCTTTCATAGCTGCTGCAATACCCTCTGGAGTGTGATGGCCACAGGGCCAGTTCTCCAGGCACTTGATTGTCTCATAAGTTATAGTGGCCAGGTTTGTCTGGTATTTATTGGGCTTTTTTTGGCCTCGCCCTGCCTGTATATCTTTCAATAATCCAAGCACCTCAAAGTTACAAAGCATGGCATGATTCTCACTTTTGACCTCCATCTTCAAATAAAGAAATTCTATAACAAGTTCTCCACATCAGTGGGTTTCCATGTAGCGTTGTGATGCATGTCGACCGGCAGCAAAGACATAAGACCACACCAAAACCACGATAATGAACAACAACTGAAAATATACAAAAAATGACATGTAAGAGAAGAATTACTTGATGAGATAATCCATCCATGTATTTATGCACAGATTAAAACAAAATCAAACTTTTCCTTCATGAACATTATTGTCTTAGGCAGTGGTGCTCAACTGGTCATCCATGATGATTTTTTGGGAGGTCCACAGGGCGCACTGTACTTGGTAACGAACTGGAAATGAGCATATGTGACACGATGAAATCAGGCGCTCGTCAAACTAAGGGGACTGGAGAAATCAAGTGTTTCTCAACACTCAATGAATTTTTATGGCAAGTTTTTTTCTTGAACACTTCTATATCAATCTAAAAATGAATTTCAGAGTTGAATTTCTTGAAACAGATTGAGTAAAAGCCCAAAAATTGTAATTCAATGCCACGGCCTAATAAGGATTAACAAAATTGATCAGCAATTTCTCACTAAATTCAGCTGCAGCAACAGGTCACCCCCCTCGTCTTTATTTACCAATATCTCGACTTCTACTTAAGGCAGAACAAAAGTTATTATTTTACACAACAGAAGGGGAAAGAATAATCCTCACATTGATACCAACAACTCCATATGCTCAAAATTTGACGACAGCCTGACTTCACTGCATCACATCTCATATAATTTAAAATGTTTCTATAGCTTTTACAGCTGTAAAAATCCTCTTTAACAATGGGCCATCTTTGTAATGTGTTGCAAAACCTGTCAGGAATGACAAAATGTATGATTGTTGCGAGTTTTTCTTTGCTTCTAACATCCTTATTCAGAAATTTAATTAATGGTCCATGATATTTTTTAAAATTGAGTTGGTGGCCTGTGACCTGAAATGAGTTGAGAACCACTGATGATAGAATTGATCATCAAAATGTGGAAACTGATCATAAGGTAATCCTGATCTCTAAATGAGATTACAGAGGTTTTTTTCAACAGTTGTTTTTCAGTCAAACATTTTATTTTTATTTTTTTTTTTTTTTGAGTCCTATCTCACTGTAACTAAGTGCTGCCAAAACCTGAAACAAAGCTAGAAGTTAACACAGCTGATGATGAAATCTCACATGTGATTTTTCTATTACCCTATATAACTATAAGGCCCTAATGGCTCTAAACTGAAACCTACCCTAGACTGATTCTGATAACTAACATAAATAACGTTGCATGAAGATTATCATATTTCATTTCTGGCTGGGAATGTTCGCAATATTACATGATAAGCATGTTCACATTAAAATAAATTTAAATAAAAATAAAATCAAAAAGGAAAGAAACTTTTCTTTTTCTGGATTACAGTGGTTGAAGTTGAAGAACTTACCGTTTCATATCAGAGATGGCCTAGGTTTGTTTGTTTTTCTTACTTAAGCCTTTCAATCCTAAGAAAGTAGGATTATCTCGGCTTTTTCGAAGTTATCAATTTTTGCTGAAAAATTTGTGGGCTGAAATTTGGAAATTTTTTGCCCGGACAGCGGCACAGCCTAGGAGAGGAGACTTTTAATATTTATACATTTACTGAACAAAACAAAAAAAAAATCTAGATCTACTAGCACTTCAGTCATCAGATGTATGTTCCTGACTATTTAATTTGTACTATACTTGCTGTCAATGAAAAGATACAAAATTATCCATGGCCCTGACCCTAATTAACTTAATTGATATTTCGGTATCTTGGATTTTTAAATAATCATAAATCAGGGCCAGGATCACACTTTCTGAAATCCTGCCGGCAATCATGCATGGACATGCTATATCAAGTCTGCATTAAATCAGTGCAAAGCTGGATTTGTATCATTGTCCTCTAGAATTAAAACAATCAATCACCAAGTTCAAAGGTATACTTACAAAATTCAAAATGAGTGATACAGTTTTCTTCTCAAATCGTGGCATGACTGAAATTAGAGACAGTATCGACAACTGCATTTTGCCACTGTAACTATAAATAATTTCCTGTTACTCGGAAATTGCAACACTTCAGGATTCTTTTTCCAAAAGAGCTTCATTTTTCCATCTTAAAATGAAGCAATCGAAATCGAAACAAACCGTATTAATAATTATTGCATCGTATGACGTTCAGTTGGAGAGCGGGTTTTCGTGTATTTACATAAATGTTCTAATAATTTCGCAAATTGCTAGCCAGGCTTAAATCCGTTCAGTTTTGAAGTCCTAGTTCTAGTCCGACTTAAGGCTACACAGTTTTAGCCGGACTGAAGTCCCTACTGCCGTGAAATTCTAACTAAACTTAAGTCCGAAATTTGTCATGTAGATTTCGGCCTGGGGTGATATAAGACGTTAAGCCCGGCTTCACAACAGTCTCCCGATATGGCACAGCCCCCCCGGGGGCACGCCGAAAGGGACCGAAACATAAAACCCAAACCAAACCACAACAGTTCTATACTTCATGACTACACTGGCTTGAGTCCTGCTGGCCATTGTCTAGGCTTTACTGAAAAAAAACAAAAAAAAAACTTGCGTGGAACAGAAATGGCACGCCTACAGTGACAGTTGTCTGGTCGTTAGGAGAAAGTTTGGCTTTAGTTTTCCAAACTAAATATATTATTACCTTCGCTTTTTAAGAGAGTGTATTAAAATGTCCAAGTTCGCCAGGCCACTTTATCATCGAACCATGCAGTTTGAAAATAGATTTATGACTGTGAAGACCAAAAAACTTTGAAAAAAGTGGAACCCACACTCAAAGACAATACTAATCACACTTAAAAAACATGTCCATAGCTTTCAGTCACTGTTCCATGCTACAACGCTAGTTCATAGTTTATTCATGTCATTGTTTGCAAGGCAGTTTTGTTTCATTTTGTAACTTATTTTTATTTATTTATTTATTTATTTAAATGGAATTCGACATTCATAACATATACATGTACAATGTATATGTAATTTTGCATGAAAAATTAAGTAGCTGAATGATGAGACAAATGTCACACAAAGGTGAAGGCCTGTTCAAATTCATCTTGAGAGGCATGCTGCCTGTCTTACCTTGGACATTCATTACTAGTGCATGTATTGATAGGAAACAACTGTAATATACGTGTAGCATATACACAAGTAAAACTGCGAATGGAAAGTGACCGATAAAAAAAAAGCAACAGATTTAAAAACTGCCATTGTTCTTTGCAACTACAAAGGATATTTGCATGTATATGTAATCTCTGCATCAATTAATTTGGAATGTGAGGGTTGAATTATACAGTACAACATTCATTCATTCATCTCAATGATATAAATAACACATTTTAACAGTTAATAGAGCCTTTAATCAAGGTTTAACATAGAAATGACAAAAAATATTTCTGACTGATAACAATGATAATGCGCTGGTTTCAACATTTAAAATAGGTAAAATACATCAACTTAGAATCATTTGAAAGTGAACTTTGTAGATTATACAACATAATACAACATACAGTATTAAGTATTCTGATAACAGATCAAATGTGAGTGCAAATACAGTTGACTACATTTGAGTTGAGCTCTCTTGAGTTGATCTTCAGTTGAACTGATTTTCTTTCTCGAATAAGCATGTCAGGAACACAAATTCTATTAAAATAAAACAGCTGTGTTGACTTCAACACAAGCGCTGCAATGCATGTGTTGATTTTAATCCTCCCCCCCCCACCTTTCTTCAGTGCTACATCAAAACAACAATGGATGTTTTGATTTTCTATTATTAGCATTTTGTGATTCCAAGGACCCACAAATCGATAGTGTGACAATCAAGCTGCACAGTCGACACATTCATTCCGTCATACAGCTAGAGCATCTTATTTGCACTGTGTATGACTAGTCAAGAATTAAGGAGAGAGAAGGGATTGTAAGGAATCCGTGTTGTGTGTGTGTAGATGGGTGGGGGAGGAGGAGAGTAGCATGGGGTTGCAACCCACACTTAAAGCTCAACCTGAGTTTTGTCCAGGACGGCCGTTGGGTGGGGACTCAGATTTAAAACAAAAAAAAATAGCTGCCATGAAACTCAATATATCTATTTCACAAATCTGACTTCTCGAATCGACCAGGAGTCGAACTGTTGTGCCATTTGATACTAAATAGCACCTTGTAACTCAAAATTTTAATTTGATTACAAAAACTGGCGACCACTTCATCGGTCAACATTATGGAAAGACATACTATTACTAAGTGTTGAACTTTGATATCAAAGGCAGCACCTAGAACAAGTATTCAAGTAATACAAAAAGGAGAAGTGCACCCAGGAAGTCCAAGTCTGACTGGTTGAAGTCCAGCTCAATGCTTGTATTGAACTAGGTGTTTATCTTTTTTTCCACTCTCCCAATGATATCAACTTAAGTGTAGTCAACCGTATGTAAAATCAAGGGATTAAATTTAAGCACAGAAATGAATTTTGTATATAAAATATTAAAATGAAGGATGTAATCACTTTTACAAATCTTATACTGAGGGAGCAGAAAAGGCTGAAAAAAAGCAAGGAATGCTTGAATTTAATGATTGTCCAATTTAGAACAATAAGTATCACAGAAATCTTGGTTATTTCATTCTATGTATTATGCAGACTTCTATTTTGGGAGCAATAAACTATAGATAATGCATCAAACTTTTATTTATAGATGGATTTCTTTCCAGTTTTCACTCAATCTTCTCCTTTTTACATAATACATCACCCAATTCCCCTGATATGATAAACAAAATGACAGGAACAGAAGAGTCGACACCACAACAATCTATGCATCGCAACATTCTCATGTTTCTTCAGTTCAAGGTAAATTTCATTCGATTTCAAATTAGTTTCTGCAAAGCAATCTTTTCTGACACCAATGCAGAAATGGCTACAACAACAATGGCAAGGATTAATTATCCACATCTAAAACATCATACATGTATATGCCATAAATAAAAAAAGCAACTGTCCTGTACCAATCTAAAATAACAACAAAGATGTTCAACTATACAAGTTATTCCAATCCAAATGAATAAAACTTTTCATTGAGTCTATATGGAGAGATATATCCAAGACAATAACTGCTCCAACTTGTGTCAGTAGCATCAAAATAGTGGTATATGTACATCATTTCATCTCTGTATATGTTACATAATAATAATCTATCAATTCTACTCATCTGATTATGTCCACTCCTTGCCTGTGTCTTCTCATAAGTTCAAAACCTCAATTACATCATCAGTTAATTCAAACTCATACCAAAAAGTTCATACATGTAATGTCATACACTATAGGAAAAACTGTGTAAAAAATGTGCACTTTTGATTTCATATGTGACGAGTAGCTGTTTTCATGTACACTACATAATTTTCTGAGAGTAGCTAAACTCTCTCATAAACCCTCTGCATTTTTTCTTCTGAAGTTGTTACTGAATGCATTATTTGGAAATATTCTACACAAGACAGAATGACAACTTTAACTTTTTCAACTAAAAGTCCTCTGAATATGAAAATCAGACAACAGATTTACACAGAGGTTGCTGTGTCATAGAATAGAATATGAATATAAAAAAGCAAGAAATTCATGAGAGCTGAATAATGCTCTCCATATAAAAAGGCACTGAAAAAAATAAAAAAGCCAAGTAGGAACTGAAATTCATTTTTTTTTTTTATTTCCAGTTCTATGTAACCTCCGAAAATTATGAATTTCAACTTTATTGCAAGACACTTTGAATTTCATTTTACTTTTGTTAGATGTAAATACATCTATATATTACATAGAGAAAGAGCTGCCAGCTTCAAGACAAAAAAAAAAATAAATAAATTTCTGCAACAATAGTGACCACAATACAGTGCATACCTGATATATCGACATGTAAAGGTCCAGATATTTTGTGTCGATATAAGAGAAAGTCGATACAGGAGAAATCTCTTTAAGATGGTGTTCTTTCGTTGCCAAGAAATACTAATAGTGCTGTATTTTCACAAAAGGGAAAGCAACTATGCCACGATCGAAATAATGATAGTTATTGCCCTTGGTAAAGAAAAAATCGATAAAATCAGCACCCATCATGTTATCTTTAAAACTTTTTGTTATGATTGTTTGGTCCTTAAAAGAACCATCTTGGCTTTTGAATTTGTCAGTTTTGTTTAGCTCTGCCTGTCTACTGATACGTGTACTTCACGATTGTTTGAAATACGAGACCAGTTCGCTGCACAAGTCAGGCTAGTTCTAGACAGCGCGTGGGTGAATGCATAAATGCGTCACTTGTAAACACATACACTCCCAGAGTGCAGTCCAAACTAGACACAAGCCTCTGTGTTTCCCTTACTTTTTCAGCAGAGCCATGGGTTACAATGTGGTTTCGTTAGTCTTTTGTGCCCACCACTCCACTCCTCCCCTTACCCAGCTTGTGAAACTGACAGACTAAGGGCACGCGGCTGGCCTCTACTTCTAGTTAGAATGAGCGGGAAGGGACGAGGCGATTTCTTGTGCACAAAAAGAAGGCCTGCATCACTCAGTGAATTTGATCAATATGTTGATATAAGAGAAGACAAAAGGAGAGGATGTCGACATAGAGGAATCTATTTACTACCAAATAAAGAGGAAAAAATCCGCTCTTAGTAAATCATGTCGATAAAAGAGAAATGTCTTTATAAGTGATGTCGATATAAGTGGTGTGCACTGTATTAAATTCTTCCACAACTTGTGGATTTGCTCAAGGACAAATACCCTAGATATTATATACAAAAATTAACAACTTCCGTTTTTGGGCAAACAGCTTAGACTGAGTTGCAATTAGCTAACTTAGATTGCTATCAAAATGCTGTCACTGTAGTAACATTTCAATAAATATGTAAAAAGGAAATTTGGAGATACAGATAAACATAGTCACATTGCAATCACATACAATTATTAAAAAAATCAAAATGATGGAGCAATTTTTAACAGCAGTCTTAAGAACTTGTGTTATTTTTCTCTCCAAGAATTCCGTTTGCTGTCAGGACTTGCAGGATAAATGCATGAAATCAGAGACTTTTTTTCAAAAAATTATGACAGTCCCGACGTCTATGAGTATATTTATAAAATTATATCAATGAGTGAATATAACAATATCTATATTCTGTTTCACATTAAAACAAGGAGGCTGTTGCCACTCTAAAGCTCATTCAGGAAATGGCTGCTGTGCACTCAAAAATCTTGATGTTTCCTCGATAATATAACTAGAAAATGACAAAACATTTGGAAGAAGCATGCTTTTAAATTTAGTATTAACGACGATGTGAAAAAAAAAATGTTTCGACAAATGAACAATATAACCCATTCAAAGATTACAAAAGGAGAACAAAAGGTCTTACTCAACGCCATCAATAGGAATTATAGAGTTTAAAAAAAAAAAAAAATATGTTTAAATCAACACCATCAGTAGTATTACGGAGTGACAATATTTTTTGATGTTAGTCAGAAGGTAGATCAGGCAACACCTTTGTTCATCTTGTACTCTACATACGGATGCGGAAAGAGCTGTGGAAGACAAAGAAAAGAAGAAAAAAAAAGATATATTGTGTTTCTTACCGTGCAAGTAAATTGATGCTGGGGGATCATTACAACCAAATTATCCACTGACTACTGATTTTGAATTTCTTCACTCGAATTTGTTCTTGTTTACTTAGGTATAGTTGTTTTTCTTAAATCAATTTTGTATGTAATGTTCTCTTTACAATGTTCTTATATGCAAGACTTGCAACACTTTAAGACTGGTTAAGCTAAGCAATCAATTCAACCAAAACAAAACACAGTCAAATCCGCTTAAATCAAATTTGCTGGGACCAACCTAATGGGTTCGATTAAAGAGAATTCGTCTTCCAGTTTTAACCCAAGAACTGCAAACCACGTTTTTATACAACAGGTAAAGCAAATCCCTGCATGCAACGCCCGTGTTTATTCGTGGGGGCTCCTCGTTATGCTGTGATATTTCTCACCATGTCATTTAAACTTGTGGTTTATCAGTCTCAGTTTTGTCAAATCATCGCCATAATAAGTATGTGCAGCTCAATAGACACTCCTTCACAAGGTAAAGGAAATTTTACCTAATAGAACAGTGAGAAATTCCATGCCCAAAGATGAAATCCTCTTGAACGGAAGAGAGAACAACAGAAATCAAAGGCCACATGGTCCACTCAAGTCTTCTCAAATGGTCCGAAATTACAATCAAAAGAAACTATATGATGATGCGAGAGAGTATCCAAATACAAGCTGTCTATTTGTTGACACCATACTGAATAATTACGCAGACTCCTCTGACCACTTGACCCACTCAACAAGTTTCGCGTTGACATTGATCAACAAGCTGTTGAGAGTACAAGTGAGCTATAATTGCTATGAATGAAAACTAAAGTAGCCTATGTATCTATTAGTTTATATATCACAAAGCTCTCTTGGACTTTCACTCTGTGACATCACTGGATTACTTGTATATATTTCTTTGTTGTCACTGCTGCCCCGTCAACATCAGCCGGTCTGATCTAATAAGAACAATCTCAGTCCACGTGGTCACATAGCTTGCAGTTTACACTGAGATTCTATAACACAAACGTAAAAACACCCCTATGTGAAGTGGTTTCGTCCAAGCAGTTACATCAGGTTATGAACAAACCTGTAATGGGAATGGTGTGTGGCACGAGGGGTGAGAAAATTGGCACCTATATGAAATTGACATGTCTTTGTAAATACAATTCCTTCTCCTAACATTATCCCACTGCAAATATTATTACATGTGAAGAAAGGGTGGAGTTAGGGAAGGGATTAGCGAAAGACATTGGTCAGCAAGGTGGTCAATCTGGGCCTGCATTGTGTCACTCCAAAGCCAAGACGGAGTCTCTATAGTCAGAACAAATCAAATCAAATTAGTGATTGACTGCTCGGCAGCACAGGCCCTGGTACCTTGTATACATTATTGGACACCACGTGGAGAGGACAATAGCTGATTCTCACCTTTGTGGCGGCGCTGACCAGTTCAATTTCAAGGACACTCACAGCAATGACTTCTAGTTATGCGAGAAGCATTTGATAGGCGCAAAGAGAAAAAAAAAAAATCTATTGGTTCGTTTTTACTTGATTTATCAGAAATTCGTTTAATCAGAGTCCAGTTTGAATGGACTCGATTGTAGTTTAATTATTCCTAAAACTGGTAAAAATCACAGAATAGTTCATTGTATCATGTAATGATCATCAGAATCATTCCACACAGTCTTTCCAGGCTATAGCCATCAGCCAAAGATTTGATCCTGACCCAAGATCACTCAACCTGACCCTGACACAAGGTCTATCATTTCATTCTGTAAATAACCACTCCTCCTCACATTAAGATCTCAGCATTACACCCAACCACCCTTATGTCTAACTTTTAAGATCTTCTATTGCATGAACTATTCCACACATAGATAGTGGGAGATAAAAGAAAAGTTCCAACATAACAGGGAACAAAGAGATTGAAAAGAACAGAGACTGCATATAAGATTTCTGTTATTTACTTCACAAAGTCTGGAGCCTTTGATATCACATGCTCAAATTCAGCAAAAGACAAGGTCTTGTCATCATCAAGATCTGCTTCTTCCATGATCTGAAAGATAAATACAAGAAATCAATAATAAAAATTTCATGAGTTTCACCCAAATAATCAGAACTATAATGCAAAATGTCAGTATTATCCACTGAATATTTGCTATCTTTTAGGGGGGGGGGGGGGGGGGGGGGGGTCCTGAAAGTGGGATTTT
>JBCEWB010420837.1:0-20308 GCA_039654565.1 Peronia peronii | reverse complement strand
ATAGATAGATAGATAGATAGATAGATAGATAGATAGATAGATAGATAGATAGATAGATAGATAGATAGATAGAGAAGAATTGCAACACTATGAATAGAAAAAGTTGCTATATGCAATCTCTTATGTCATCCATGATGGACAAACCATAAAAAGGCAACAAAGATCAAGGGTGATTGATATATACCGTAAGTTATCTGAAGTTCTAGGTGTTTGTCCAGTTTGGAGTCACGCTTAGGCCGAACTTCTCTTGTAGGATACTTAGTAGATGACATGATCTGTCAAACAAAGAATGTATGAATTAGAGATGCATATAGGCCAAGAGCATCTGATAATGAGGTATGAAATCAAAGAATATTGAAATAGAGTTTGATTTTACTTCTTCATCGCTCCTCGTTTCTCATCTTGTGAGTCTCATTCTCTTTCAAATCTTCGGACACGACGTATACCTCCACGTTTCCAGTAAAATGATGAGACTGACACAACCATTGATCATCCTTATTCCGTGGACTCTACCCTTCCCAAAAAAAAGCAGTCATATGCAGAGAAAGGTACAGAATCAGTATCAATCTCTTAACCCTCTTCATGACACCTCTTCTATAAACATTTTGTTCCTCTACTGGAACAGAATGTACTCTGCGTGTTGCACAAACACCGCGAACTGCCGTTTTCTAAAAACATTATTTGCCCGTTGACAGAAATCCATCCTCTTATTGTATACTTTTTGCCTTTTAGACGCCACCGTGGTTTTGTGGTTTGGCGTCTGCTTCATGGTGAAAACAACTCACGTCGGTGAGGTTGTAGCCGGGATCGACTCGCGGGTTCTCCCATTCGGGGATGGAAGGATACGAGGATCAAAACCTGCATTTTTTTCAGTAACACAACGGTCCCCTGGCTTCCTCTGGGTAGGGAAGTCCGACGTCTAGCCTTTTCGGATAAGGGCGAATATATTTCGGAGGTCCCGTGTATATTTTACATCACACGTTAAAGAACCCTTGGCAGTTCAAAATCGCTGAAGAGTAGACGGATTGCCGCTGTCAGGGCAAAATTTTCAAATTCGAAATTTCTACCCACAAAATTTTTCAGCAAAAACAGCCGAGATAATCTTAAGGATTGAACGTTCACCCTAAACGTAGCGGCGCATGGCGAACAAAACTATGCATCATGTCGTCTTCTTCCACCGTCTGCACGGCCCTTCATACATATAGACGAATACATTCACGACCCCCGCCTCCAACAACGACGACAACAGCAGCAACAGCAACAACCATAAATACCATCACCACCACTACGGCAACCACATGAATAGCTTAACCCAGCAGTAATGCCAACAACCCAGTACATTGTGAGATACCGTTGTTTATCTAATATCTGCCTGCCTATATGCAGACAAAAACATGTACACAAACTCGCACACATAAGATAAATCATATCATAGTGAGATTGATAATAGAAACACAACGTCCCGCGGCTCTAACGCTAACGCCATATCTTATGAAGCCGAATATCTCCAAGGATAGTATTCAATCAGAATAACCACTCTAAGATCACCAGGGGTAAGAAAAACAATTAGATATGACTGTCTTTTTCAGACGACAATAAAGGTTGATCATGTCATATTTAATTTATTCGTTGACATTTCGATGAATGCATACTCTCATCCGCCTCATTTCTATCTGTCCTGATCATTGTCTTACGACATATTTTCTTTTCATTTTTATAGTAACAGATGAACTTTGATCTTGTTTGTCATAACACTATCTATCAGATATCACATTCGTCTTTGTTCACATCAGAAATGATTTCATGGTTTAACATGTTTTCATACATCAATTTTATTCAGATTCTATTCCTCAGCCAAGACAGTCTAGTTTGAGATATGCTTGCCAAATCCAGAGCATATCATATACAGAACAGATAAAAAGATTAAGGGCCGCCAATCTCATTTATCGTATTTGACAGACAATTATAAAAAGAGAGAAAGGAGAAAAATATTTAAAGGATCATTATTTATTTGCCTCCAGGATGAACAATGAATTTTTGTTCTCGGCTTGGACAGAGACAGGTTTGTAACGTGGACCTAAAAGCATTAAGATGACAACTGTCGGTGTACGCAGAAAGCGAGGTTTTTTTTTTCAGCCAAATTATAATTTAATTTCAAATGAGATATAAAATGTTACTGTTTTACGTATTTTGGACAGCGGTATCCCTTGGAAGAAGAGTTTTTTTCTGCGGCGCTAAAATGACCCAAACTGACATTAATGTCTTGTGGTTAAATCTGCCAGCCTGAGGTAGAGGATGATTCAATATGCCATGCTTGTCGTGATTTAGTCCATCTAAATATGGGTGACTATCAGTCGTCAATCTCGTTAAAACGTCAGGAGGAGGTTACTAGTTCGAGTACATATAACAAAGAGTGTTTCTGTCCTAAATCATAAACTCATTTTTTCCCAACTACTCCTCACAAGAAAGAAGGGGGATTACCTCATGGCTACGCGCAGAAGTTTTTGTGAATCTCAGCAATCGTAATCTTTTCAGGCAAGACCATACATGACAAAGACGAACATTTGGAGCATCAGCAGAGTACAATTATCCTGAGGTATAGATTTATGAGGGATACGTGCATATGCTTGACCTATGACACCAGACTGTTTAACTTTTCTCTATTACAATTTCAGTTTTCGAATATAAAGTGAAATGAAGTGTCCGGCTCTGCCCCATCAATGGAGAAAAATGTTCGAAAATGGTTACTGAATAAGTACAAATCTATGCACAATGTGACATGTGAATAGTAACCCAATCCCATGCAGATTTGAATGTGAAAGAAATGTCGACAATATAATACACTCCCCAAACTGTTCGAGATAATAAATCCACATCAAAATGTCATTCATGAAAATGAGAATAATACCAAAACAAAGAAGGAATGCACTTGTAGTCTTACATGAGAGCTACTAACATACCTGTAAATAATTAACAAAGAGACAGCACCAAAGCCCGTGCCATAAAACATTTAAAACAAATCATATTATATATACTGTAAGGTCTCCAAGACATAACATTCTTCATTCACATCTCCTATTTTATGACAGTTGCCAAAGTTTGTCGCCGTAGGTATAATGGGTTCAATCCTAGGCTGACATAGAGGCTATTGTGTTGTCCTGACAAAGATGGATGGCAATGGGAAGATAATTGTATGCTACTTCATAATGACAAAGAGGCGAGAAAGCGGTAAATTGTCAGTTTCAGGGAAGATTAAAAGTGTAATAAAATTAAAACTTCAGGTCGCTAACTTAACGATCCACAACCCACACAGCCTGGAGTGATTAATTACGTCGACAAAAACGTTCTTTCAAAATCAGTGTCATTATGACATCTAGCCCACAATTAAAGACTGGCATTAGATCGTTTCATTATTGAGAAGTCAGGCTCATACACTGCATTACTCGCTCTCGGAACTTTAAGCTGAACCGGGTTTAATCCCCATGCCTAACAAAGTCAGGTCATTTTGTTTATTTTTACTACTAACACACAAGTCAAGAGAAAGGTCTTGCCAGTTACTTAATTCAGATTTAAACTTTGTACTTTGGTCAAGATATTCTTGTTCTTGAAATATGAACGTTTTCCTCAGGAACAACATAGAATCGAGCAGCCCAAAAAACAAAAACTTCTTAGAAAATAATATACATAAAGAAGTTTGATTGCTTAAACTCGCTATGGCAATACCTTGCTGCTTCAAGATAAATGGTGTTGTCCATGCTGTTGACATATGCATAAGCAAAACAATACAACTAACAATGAAATTGAAACAAACAAACAAACAAACAAACAAAACAAAACAAAACAAAACAAAACCAAAAAAGAAAAAGAAAGAAAGAAAACAATTAAACCTATTTATACAATACTTGTTAATTATTCAGGGACTGGCAAGTGGATTTAGAGCTCAACTTTGCAAACACCATGACTATAAGATTTCTCAACGGTTGGCTGCGCAAGTGTGAAGCGTTACACACTCTTGTTAAAAAGCAGTCAGGCGACAACAGAGTAAACTGGTTTAGTTAATGAAGTATATTTGTTCAGCAGGCAGTTTAAAGACAATTGAAAGTTTATAGCCACAATTTCTGAAGTAACTGGCTTCGTAATAGTTGGTATTAAAAGAAAAAAGAAAACTTTGCGACTTACTTACATTTATGTGTTTCTTCGTCAGGCTGCAGGTATTCATAAACAACACAGGCACATTCTCTCTTGATCAATAATAGAAGGGAACGCAAGTGACACAACATTTGATTTGAAAACTGATGGATGGCAAATTTACTCACAAAACTCATGATATCTGCCTGTGAGACTCCTATGATGCCGATGTTTAATTGCAAGTTTGATAATAGAGTGGGTTGACAAAAAATTATTACAACTTTTATCACCTTCTCCTACCACCGTAATGACCCTTCACACACAACCCACAGTTATACCCTAGACTCCGCGATCCCAGAATTTTCGGGATGAGACAAAATAAAATATTACAGTTTCAACCCCTGAAGTTTTTTTTTTTTTTTTCAAGAAAGTGATGTCCGTGTTGAAAGCCATGTTTTGGTCGTTTCAAGCATGAAGTGAAACAGGACTTTCCAGATTAAAGTCGGTTGCCATGATTACATACTAGGTCATGTCACCAGATCACGAGACATAATGTCGTGACAGGACTGAAATGTCACGGAAACCGTAACGTCAGTGTTCATCAGCTGGGGCAAAACATCTATAGACAAGGAACTATAGGAACTCGGAATTTATATGATCATTTTTGTGCCTGAGAGGGACATATGAAATAGAGATTTTTTGGTTCAGTAGACAACTGTATACCAACCGAACAAAATTATATTTTCTTAGAATGGACTCACTCTCCTTATTATTTTATGTCCACCCGTATAGTGTTTCATTCGTGTCTGGGTGAATTGCTTTGATAAAAGTGTATGCTGCGTGTATGTGTGTGTTTGTACCTATGTGTCTGTTTTCTTGGTCTTTATATTTATTCGCTCAATGAAGAGAGAACGATAATTTCGTTATGATGAGTTTCAAAAATTGAACATAACCAATGATCTGTTCTAAAATACTCACTATCGTGCTGTCCTAGTCCACAAAGTAACAAATATATCCGTCCACTCTCAGTTACTCCCTATTATGATATTCTGACTACATCACAATAGCTATGTGTATTTTTAAAAAAGTTTGAGCGAGAGAGGACAAGCACTCCATGGTATAGATAAGTGTATCAACAGGACATGCGACATGACAATCCACTTCATGCGACAAGGCAGGCATGACCAGGAAGTATTAATAGCTAGAATGCTAAAGAACGCAATTAGAAAATATGACCCAGTAGATGGAGAATTGTGTAAGCTGTTGTATGAAAACAAACACATCTTAGTTTGTTTGTTTTTGTTTCATTTTTATTATTTTTATTTATTAATTTATTTTTATTTTGTTAATAAATTCAATTAATCTTATATTCTAATTCTAATTTATCTGGTTTTACAACATAAAATTCACCTGAACCTTTTCTTCAAACTATGATCTTGTCACGAAATCACACTACATGTATCTCGGTACAGCTGAATCAGTTTGAGACAGATAGAGAGGCAACTATTGACTGGTTTATTGAGAAGGGGACGTTCGAAAATCTGAGGTTGTCAGACATCTGAACACTTAAAGAAATTGGTATTAAATCTGAACTTTGAAGAGCGTGCTAAAATCATCAGAATTACTTCTCTCATATCGAACAGTTATCTGAAATATTGTCAGCGTTTCAGTACCAATTTTCTAATATCCACAAGATTGTAAAAAAAAAACCAACAAACAAAGAAACAAACAAAACAAAACAAAGCACACACACACACAAAATACACAAAACAATAACAACAACAACAAACAAAAAAAACAAAACAAAACAAACAAACCCTAGTTTCAATTTTGTTCAAATATAGGAGACAGATGGCTTAACCGTTTCACAGATAACAGAGGAAATATAGAAACAATACGACAAGAAGTGAAAACGACAGGACCTCGAAGAAAAGAAAATGTTTATTCATGCGGCATGTTCCTACTCCTTTGTGAATGAAATGCTACATTTAAAAGAGATTACACAAGGAAAGCCCAAACAATAATGTCTACTGAGCTGTATAGAGACATTGTGGACTGCACAGTCATCTTAAAGGTCGTCCGAGCTGCACCAACACAATATAAATTATCTTAACATAAAACTAAATAACAATGATCATAAAAAAGCGCCTTCATATGCCAGAAAAGCTTAAGATGCTGTTATGTAAATGTCTATCACCTCCAAGCTGAATTTCATCGTTGACATTTGAAACATTTTTTGAACAGTAAAGAACCCAAGTGTGCGTCATGAAATATGTTTTTGAGAAACTAGATGTAATGCATAAACCATAGTAAATTTCACCAGCTTCTCCCTGTGTACGGTAATGTGCATGCATTTGGGCTGTTTCGGATTAAAGCGCTCTTGATGATAATTGCACAAACCTTTCCACTGTACATAATGCCTGCCTTTGCCAGAATGCTGCTGTGCATCGAGTGCCCACTTTTTGGTCGCTGTCAAGTTATGTGCACAACTAAGCAATGGCGGCGAATTAAGTTGTTATCTTCCCTAGCATGGAATGAACAATATGACAAGATACCATTTGCACACTTCCATTGCTTTTCTTTACAGATCAAATATTACACCACCAACAACAACAATAACAACTACCATCACGACCATCACCACCACCACTACCACCATCACAACAACAACAATAAAAGCAATAACAACAAGTTGATCAATGAATGAATCAATCAATCAAGCAATCAACCAATCAATCAATCAAGACAACAAGACAAGATTTCCCTACCTCTAGACACGACATATCAGCGACATTCCAAAGAAGATGTCACCAGAATAAAGTTTCGTCCGTGCAGCTAAGCCGATTCTGATCCCCTGTGCCTGATGGTCTGAATCTCGGTCAGAGGTTTGCTGTCGTGCATTGAGCCGCGACCACAGGTAAAGAAAGCCATACCTACAGAGACGCCTACAAAGCATGTTGTCTGATATAAGCGTCACTGTTGAGATGGCTGACAAGGACGGTCTTAATGTGAATAGTTGTTAATGGACGAAACACCGTGCATAATGTAAACTGGTTCAAACGCATCACCACCTGTATCAGCACCACAGCGAAACATAACACGAACCATCAGCCACATTAGTTATATACGTGTATTATTCGATTCCTATGCACCTTAAGGACTTCAAATTTAATACACATAGTTACACGCTCCATATTCTAAGATGGGCTTCGATCTTTGTGCGCCGTCATTGCTAGGGAGACATTCTGTTACAGTGTTTGGAACAAATTACACATGTTTCTTGGTTTGCGTCAGTCATCTGGCTGTACCTCATTCTATGATAATTATAGATACAGATAGTCCCATTAACTCAATAGGCCTACATATACATGTATATCATAGACATTCAGTTGGCGTTTCTTTCTGTCCTTCCAAATCTGCATTTTACAGAAGTTTCCATATGCATATAGTAATATGCACATGAAGTCACGAATAGGTAGAGCGATTCCTTCGTGCGACACTATGCCTTTACCCATAACATTGGCCTTGTTCATTATCAGAAATTGTCCAGCTTTAAGATGAAGTTAACTCTGACTGGAGTGTAGACAAGAAAGAGGTTGCACCTTGCAGCTGGATAAGAGATGTTGGAGTGTCCTCTGTGCAAGGGCGGCTCTCTGATGGGGCGTACGATGTACAGGTGGCATCCCTCTGGTACTGTTGTTGCGAGAAGGTAAAGTTCTGTAGTCTATTCTGACTAGTGTTGTACGAATGAACTCCGCATCAAAACTTTTGCATGAAAGGATTAAATCAACCGAATCGTTCAACAGATTGACCAGAAAAGTTAATAGAAAACTGCTTGTTTTAATAGAAACAACAATTTAATAGTAGATAGCACAATAACAGAGATATATTTCCGCCGAAAACTGTGCGCTCTAGACACAAACCGACAGTGTTAGCGTTAAGAGACGAAATAGCTGTCCGCAAATGGCCGAAAGGCGTGAATAGAACACAACGTTTCAAAAGAATTTTGAGTGCAATATATGGTCAATATCTAGTAGGTTCTTATCAAAGAAGCTCAAGCCTATTTCATATCAAGTTACTGCTTGGGCTCATTGCCCAAAGATGTCTGGCTGCCAGAGAAACATTTCCAAGGGTGAGGGCGAGGAAGCTCAAAAAAGGAAAGTCTGCATTCAAGGAACTTTTTTTTTTTGCTTTGAAAGAACATTAGATGTTTTGACCAAAAGACTAGAAATTCGCTCTTATTTGCTTACGATAACGTTAGTTTACAAGTCAGAAAATTAACCTGAAGAAACCTTTCTCTCCTTGCCTGCTGTGCCGCCCCTTTCTCCTACACTGACTGCTCTCATGACGACAGCTTTTGACTTGGCAAAGAGATCCTTGCGTAGATAACAAGACATGGTCAACTGGATACTTGAACTAACAGGAGTAAACATAATGGCACATGGCACACATGGGATGGTTACATATTCTGTGGGTAGAAAACTGTATAAAACGGGCAATTTTTCCTACACTAATGAAATAGTAAAATGTAAAGAATTCACAGAAAACCAGGTATAGAAAAAAGATGATACAGAACAAAACAGAGCAAAAGAAAAACAATAAATAATAGCAAGAAACTAATCCGGTTGCTTGTCTACTTCGTTACTGTTCTCTTTGTGATGTGCTCATTGTTTAGATCATCCACTTTGGAAAAGAGGACGGATATGGTGCACAAAGGCCCAAAGAAAGTAATAGTTTGAAGCTGTTAAAAATTAACAAAATTCTCTATTGTTGTCTTTGTTTTGAAACCATAGTTACGATTTTTTATGTTAGGCGGTATACAATATGTCACTAAACAAAACAATAAACGAATGCGTGCACTAGCGATTTCAATAATGGACAAAAATGAAAAAAAGAAATTAAAGTTCGCTATACACCACGGCCGAAGTTAATCGCTTTAGTCAATTTTGGATTTTTTACACATTCCTTGCCCCTTGAACTCTGAGCGTCTCTCCGTGCAAAGCTACGCTTAAGCGTTTACGTTTCACACTGCCGTGTCGCATTCAAACCTGTAATATTGGAGGCCTTCCGAAATACGTCCGGAAAACTTCAAGGCATGCTATTGTGGTAAGACAAACAATCGGCTCGCTGGCCGCTCGTAGATATAGTGCATAAAACAGAAGCTGAAGTGACACACACAAATGACATTAATCCACATTCATTCGCACATACACACACATATACAAAGACACAGGCACACAAAGGAACGTGTCCATCATTCAGATTCTGCGTCTTTTCCATTTCGGTAATAATGCTGCATTTTAATCTTCGCCTTTTGAATTCAAGTCACGTTTAGTGGACAGAACACAGGTTACCTTTCCGCATCGGAATATCTTCACCAAATCTTGTCTCATGGATCAGCAGGTATACTATAAAATTATGCTACTTCCACTCGAAACTATCACCGGTACAGCCACAACGGTACCAAGTCTTTGTGATGGAGAAAGATCTCAGAGATGAATTTGGGACACAGTGGCAGATAACAACATTCAAAGTCTATACACCTGGCATGGGCAGGACACGTTTTGAACACTCCTCGAACAACTCTGAGAGGATAGGGAACAAGATGAATAGGAAATAGAGATTCAGGCCGTGTAAACACACACAGAAACACATACGCACACACAATGGACTAGTATTCAGGCCAGACTGATACGATTCACAGCTATGAGGAGAGAGAGAGAGAGAGAGAGAGAGAGAGAGAGAGAGAAGAGAGAGAGACAGAGTCCCAGACAAGATACCAACAGCAGACTTACCAGGCATTGTAGCATGTAAGTTATCACTGCGGATGAAATCGGTTTCACAAACAAGAGAAAGATGATAAATGTAAAATTTTATATTATTATTTGAGACAAGCTGTACAGATGATGAGAAAACAGGTTAATAAAACTACATTACTCACTGTCGTATGCTTTTCTACGATTTGAAGATTTTGCACACGATGGCCAATCGTTTAACAACACCAACGAGATTACACACAGATGTCGATCCAGTGTTTGAACGCATTGATCTCTCGATCAAGGGTTAAGTTATCTTCGTTGCCCATTTCTGGAGTCAAATTACCATTGTGTGCAATGCAGTGAGTCAATGGAATCTGTCCAAAAGAATCTATGGATAGGAGGGCGGAAACACAGTAAGCTTTATATTCCCTTATACCTCCAGTTTTTGACTACGACTTTATAGCTTGCTTGTGACGTGTAACAAAGGCCATCTTTGTCTTGCAACTGAGTCTAAGAAAATAAGAACGGAGGCACTACTGCGACCGTCCTTATAAAATTGTTAATCAAATGAACATACATAGGCTACACACACACACACACACACACATTTACAGAGACAAAACAAACATAAATAAAAAGAAAGGGAATATAAAATGCTGCTTGTTTCTTTCTTACGGTTGCATGCATTCTGCGAAAAACAATACAATAATGAAAATTCTTGATAAACGAAGAGCTAGCAACTGTAAAACTTTAAGTTTAAATGTTGGCTAGGCTTTTACAGACTGGGCAATCGCTTGCTTAACATTTACAGGGGTTGGATAGCTGTTTTAGATTTTGCCTTGTAGTTATAATGTTTACTTAAAAGCTATATGTTTTCCACGTCGCCCAAGAAAAAAAAAATAAGTACTCGATATTATTTTATAAGAAATATCGAGTACTCATTTTATATACATGTCATATATTATATATGTTTCTCATGATGACAACTACTACATGAAGAATGTTGTTTTCTTAGCTCTTAACTCTGACTTGAGTCACTGGAAAGCTCCCAGACAAGATGTGCATCAGTCCCATTTCTCCTGTCGCAGTTGTGGGCTATGGCCCAGGTCTCCGTAAAAATCTTTTCTCACTTTGCCTGGGTATTGTCAGTCTATCTTTTCTTCCGCCTACCTCTTTTTCCGCTTCCCACCTACTGTTCCTTCCACTACAATTTAAGCAAGGCCATCGGATCTTGTTACACAAGTGCCTAACAGCAGCATGTCAAGGAATGTCGGGGTCTCCTTATGATCACCCGGTGTTATCAACGCTCTATTAGTTTAACATTGTGAGGTCGCATGAAAAGCATCCTGACCATTATTTTGCTTACATTGTGGCATACACTACGTTGTAAATAATTCATACATATTATGAAGCTCATGAGTGTAACAACAAATGTCAGTCAGGTTAAGAGGATAAAATTGATTAACTTTCGGTGCATCTCGATTGAAAAGACTAGTCTTTTTTGTGGCTTTGTTCACAATGTGATTTAAACTACCAGCTGGCTGAGCCGTTCTCTACGTGGAGATTCCAGCTAAGTCTATTTCCTTTTCTTCACCTTAGATACAAGAACGTCTTCAAAAAAAGTATAGCGGGAAAATGATTGAGACTGACCAATACGGGAACAGTCTTTTAGCGCACTGTGCCATCGTACGCGGTCTTTCTCCTCGTCTCTCCCCTTTCCTCCTAAGACAATCTATTTAACAATCTCTTTCATCTTCTTTACTCTCAACAAGTTTTCCAGAGCGAATCTACCGCTCCTCCTCCCCCTTTACCCCCTTTTGTCTGATTCAGCAATTTGTCCTCGTACGTCTATCGTGATAAAACAATTCATTTTACATTTCTATCAACATAAAACAATATGAAGTCATAGTTCTAACATGAGAAAACAAGCTAACCTTACACTTCTATCACGGTTAAATAAACAATGTGCCTTTTGCAGTTCTAAAACAGTTTGACCTTACACTTCTATTATGATAAAAAAAAAAAAAGAAAACAAACAAACAAACAAAAATTTGACTGTATACTACTATCATGACGGAAAAAAATTGACTTTATATTTCTTTCATGATAAAATAATTTGATTTCTATCATCTGTCATGATGAAATAACATGAATTTGCCTCTTTAAAATGATGACAAACGAGAAATTATAATGACCTGATATAAGTTTAAGTTCATGATTTGGCAGTCATAATGTACAAATACTGTATGAATATTCTATTCAAATGAATAGGCCCGTTTCAGATTTCATTCTAAGTTCAGACTATAGTGTAATTTATACAGTCCACCAATTCCTTCTTAAGAGAGGGCGAAAATGGGCAAATTTACTCCATAGTGGGAATCCACAAGTTAACATAATAATGTATTGTCCGCCTCGGTCATTGACCAAAATTTAAAGCTATGCGCTACCAGATCAATTATGACTTGACATGTTCTCCGTATGTTCAGTTCACTTCTCATTTCTGGCTCTCGTACCACCAAGACAAGGACTCGGAGGTCGTTGGTATTTAGACTTTCCCAGCAACGAAAGGAAATAAATAATTTATATTAAATTTGTCATGCGTGTTTGTGTGAATATTGACTCATTACACACCAGTAATGTTCTAAAAATATGATCAAGAGATTTTCACCCCTCTAAAATTAGTTAGATATCATTTAGTTTAGTGACGCAGAAAAGAATATACAGTGCTACATCCACACCTGCACAACTAAAGGACAGAGAAATAAAATGAGGCAACTGATTGATAAAAAATAATAGTAATGACTAGTTGTCTATATTTTTTTTTATACTTAAAAAAAAAAAAACATGTCGCTATCGTTGTCTTCCGCTTTTTTTTTTCCTGTTCTCTCTTTCTCCTCTAGAAATGTCCCATTCTTCCGTTGTAATGTAACACAAGCTATAATTACAAGAAGGAAAGGTGAGACAGAAAAGGTGCAATGAAATTATATTTGAAAAAAAAATTATGAAAAAGAAGCATGAAGTATATGACACAGGCTGTCTATGGGATTTCCCATAGAATTATAGGTTTCAGGTTTGAAACAATCACATGGTTTGAGAAAGATACAGAGGTCTCAGGATTCAATAATCCTGAAGAGCCTATAAATCATAGTTTATCGTGCATAAGAATCTATGTTCCCACGTATGTCTAGATCTACTATTTTTGTTTGTTTGTCTGGGGGAGGCCTGAGGGGGAGGGGGGGGGGGAGCTGTTTGTGTCTTTTGTAAAATAGAGTTAAAACTATATATTATAATATTTCTTCTTCATAGAATGTTCCATATATGTAACGATTGTTAAAGAGTCTATTTAAATGTAAAACAAATTCAAAAATACAATAATGCATGATACTTTGTATACCACACTGCGTGCAAAATTATGCAAGAAAACAAAACAAAACAAAACAAAAAACACATGCTTTGTGATCATGCAATAGCGACACAACAGGCAGCAAAATGACATTAGATCATGCAAAACTGTTTTTCTATTTGTAAAGAGAGAAGAATGGCAATATGACCGCCTAATTGAAGATCCAAACTTTGGTCGTCCTGGATGTGCTGTTTAAATCTTTGAGCGATAATTTTTATTTGAATATGTGATATTTTACAAAATATCTCTCTAATTAAACGCTTCTTTTATTATCTATCTACCGTCCCTTGTGAATGAACGCCTCTTTCGCAATCGCATTTTGCGAAGAGTAGCCATGGGCGGATACAGTCAGCAGAGTATTAGTAGCGCTTAAAGTGTAAAAGATGTGCATACCGAAATCAGATAACCCTTGTTGTGCAACTAAAAAGACTTTCACTTTTCAGCTAGTTGTTCACATATTTTGAGAAACTTAATGTCAGGTGATGAATTACCAATTACTTTGACGTGTTCTCTTACTTGAGATTAGTACGTGCAAATGCAGGTGAGGTGTTATCGCAGCCTAAAACGTCTCGACATTATGCAGTCCAGGCTCCTGTCTTCCACAATTATAGATTACAGTGTTATTGCCGCAATATTGCTGTTACCGTTATTAATTGAAAATTGTCGGACCATTCTGTGGTGTTATGGGACAGTAAGACAACGACAACACATCATTGTTGCTTATACATCTCATGTGTTGATTATATGACGATTTTGATGATCAAAAACGAATGCGGAAAATGCTTTAGTATAATATTCTTTAATACAAGACTACTCAAGCCAGGAGCCATCTAAACATGAGCTCTCATCGTTGGAAAACATTATAGTGAGCGATAACTCAAATGCATCGTTTTTGGGAAACATTATTTACAATAAGTAAACTCACACACTCGTGCACTGCATGGCTGCATATACACATAGATACACTCAGTAACCATGGATTGCATGGACGCAGATATGTGTGCATGTGTGTGTATGTCACAGTCTTACAAACTCACGATTTGCATGATGCATAATATACACATATGTATACTTCAAAATAAGTATGACATTATCTCAGAGTTGTGTCTGATTTATTGATGCTTGTCGATAAGAACGTGTAGTGACGTCAAAATGGCACCTCATATTGCATAAGAATGTTATTAAAGGTAATCAAATGAATTCTCGAAACACTGAGCAAACATTCTACATAATGTGATCTCGAATCTGATAATTTTATCGACACGTTATGGTAGTAACTCTGTCAACAAATTGATTCGCCAATATTATCCATGTTTTGTCAGATTATGAGAGAGATTTATTTTGCTGGATATAATAATATGTACCTGTCAAGAATAAAAGATATCCTATACTTCAGTCCAAATGCTTGATTATACTTCTATGCCCAATAATGGGGATTGTTTTTTTCAACAGCATATAGCTTCCCTTTGCTTGTTGCAGGACTTATTGGGCGAACTTAGTAGAGAGCGAAGAAATTTCTGTTGTGCTTTATGCTTGAATTGTACACCATGAACAATTCTGCCATGATGCAAGCAGGATGTTTTATTCTTTTAATAGATTCGTCCTATTTCTATGATTAACATTTCAAATAACAAAAAAAAAAAAAAGAGAAAAGTGATTTTTAAAAAAAAAATATTTTCTTTATAATGCTTGTTCAACAGTTCATGTGTCTAGCAAACTGGTGAATAGCAATTCCCAATGAAAGACAATATCATACAAGGTCTTATATATTAGTTTTATATTAGCAACTATTCGGTCAGTGGCTGGTCTTATTGTCTCAATAGCCGTTTCCGATCAAACTTGTAATGTTCAGGCCTTTTTTCACACTTTGCTATCAGCACGATCGTCTTCAATCATTATCGACGTGACAGAGGGAGTTTACGTGTTGGCTGAGATTAGATCTAGTTACTATGATTGTTTTTGCCAAGTGTCCCATAGCGCCTAGGTTTTACATTATAAAATGTTTTGGGTTTAGATTTAAATCTGTGCCTTCCTCTTTTTCAGGCGACATATCAGCCGTACCCGTACAATGCAGAGCTCTCGCACATATACACACAAACAAACACAAAACATACAAACACGCATTTTTCTCATTTCCTCTATGTCCACCCTCTCTCTTCCCTTTTTCCGTATTCACCCTTCTCCATGTATTTACCCTTTCTCTTGTTATCTCTCTCTCTTTTTTCTGTCTATGACCATAACCACCCACAGTGTTAATTTGATCTGAAATTCATCCCCCATATTTCTTATTATAAAATCTCTTCACCGAGCTTTTAACACTAAACCCATCCATTCGCCAGCTTTATAACCCGAAGAATAACTGTTAACAAAACTGACACAATATCTCCGGCTTGAGTCAATACCAAAGTCTATTCTGTTTACCTTTGCATCCCGGCATAACAGGTAAATTTCCCCCAGCACTAGCTATACTGACAGCAGCTCCCGTATATCTTTGCAGTTTCACATTCCAAGGCTTTTGGCACAAAAGGTGTGAACTGGTCTCGTGTGGTGCGCAAATAGAGTTTGGCGCGCTATCCCACAGGCATCACTTTGTGAATGATGCTGCCATTTGGTAGTAAAACTTTTATCACAACGAGCGAGACTGGGCGCAGAGGGTTCAGAATTTCTGTCTGGCCGGATAATGCAGGAGACCCAGTGACCACTGTAGTGCAGGAATACTGAAGATTAATTGAAGAAAAGAAGAAGCACATAAATTAATACCATCGGAATACAACAAGTATGAGTTCTCATCTCTTCTGAGGTAAACTTATAGCTGTTTACCCCTTGATGGCAAAGCAAGAGGAAAACCAAATTAAGACAATCAATTTTCATCAGATATAGACTTCAGTTTCCCTTCCATACTAAGAAAACCCGATTTGAAAGTGGTATGGGGGAACACATTTACTGTTAAGTGATCACAGTTATGTGGTTTATTCTTGTGACAACAATAACAAATAGCGCAGGAAAGACTGAAAAACTTTCCTTGCATATGAATGAAAAAGACCAGATGATGTGTGTCACAATTCATAATAATGCATTGTGCCAGAATTCAGCTCCCGCATGGTCACACACACAGATTCAGAAGAATTCAACAGCTGTGAACAACAGGATGTTAGCGAACACGAGCAGTGTTTCGTTCGGAGTTCTTGCTCCATTCACGAAGTTCCATCGTCCATCTAGACAACTTACTGTCGTCCATACTGTAAAGATGATCAGTATGATTATGTCGACAAATACAAAAGTACGAAAGATCAGACATAATGACACAGAGTAGGTATGGAGAATGCCGACGTAAAGATTACTATATCACATTGTAACAATAATCGTCTCATTCTTTACTCTAAATTGTTCTCGAGTTGGGGAGACATTTTTTCAAACAAGGAGTGGAAATTGTGGTATTTTAAAGATTGATTAAAGTTGTCTTAAAGTTAATAAGAAAACACTGCCTGACATTAAAAAAAGATCACACTTCTTTCACAAAAAGTATGGCTGCCATTAGGCTTTTGTTATTTTTCAGAGATCTTAGTCTCTCTCACTGCTACAGAGGTAAGGGAATGTAGTAACAAGGCCGTGTACTGGTAGTCACAAACGTTCTGCCCTTCCAAAAGATGATCGGTGATGACCCACATAAACCTTTATGAGTATTTTGGCCGGTTTATCATATTTGTATATATTTGTGAGCATGTTCCGACAAATGTGATTTCAGTTCAACAAATCATTCAACGTTTACATAAAGAAAAACTGCAGCTGAATCCCTCCTCTGTCTCCCATATGCCAAGAGATCTTTTCACTTTCACTATTGCTTGCTCATAGTAATTACGCAATCAACTCTGGGACAAATCGCAGCATTATGTCTGAGAGCTGAAAGTTTTAATATCCGTACAAGCTTGAGGAGACAGCTTTGTCAGTGAGAATCAGTTGGGTGGTGATATCAGTCCCTCTCAACTCTGAGCAAACAAGGATCGACAGTAATATTGAAAGAATACAATAAAGACATTAAATTTGGGAAATAACCATTATCCATCGGATAGATGCAAAAACTTCTGTTTGCCATTCTAATATTCTTTCAAGTCGTCATTTATCTCAGCTGTTTGGGCTGTCCAGTCTGAGTCAAACTTTAATTTCCATTGACCATTATGATAGAGCAAATGTGAAAGAAGGGCCTCCTTCTCTCTTCCACTCGCAGAGGACTATTCTTCTATGCACTTCTGCCTCATGCGGGACTGACAAATATCTCAAACAGAAATTTTGTGCTATATGAACCTTCTAAAGCCTGTGTGTCTACTAAATATTTTCCTTTGTCCATTACCCGGCAGTTCGGTTTATCAAGTACAAACGTCGTAAGGTTAACATCAAGCCGTCGACCAGATCTTGTCTTCTACAGCCGGGTAAGCCCCAAACTAACAGAGGTATCCTGGGTAGCTGGACGGTCTCCCGCAATGCAAAGAACAGCGCACACCTAGACAGCCGAGGATGTAAGATTAAATAAGTCCAGCCAATCTCCATCACTATCAGCCGTAAATTTAATCCTGTCTGCTTGAGCAAGTTTCAATGGCTTCTTGTCCGAGGACACTGAGATTTTGAACACAAGGACGAGAAAAGAGCTTACCCCTGGTAAAACTGCCCATTCTTTTCGAAAACACCACGTTCTCTGTGTGTCCAAATTGCGATTTTCTGCCAGGTTTTCTATGAAAATGAAACTGATTTTTGCCAATGTCTGACCTGTTTTATTTGCTTATTTGTTCTGTCGTTGTCACTGTTAAAGATACTTACATAAGACGCGCAGTGACTAAAGAGCCAGGGAGAGCATGTGCGAAAGAGAAAGTTATCGGTGATAAATAGCAAAGAGACTGGTTTAATGTTAGATCGCTTGGATGTGTTTCATTTTTTCTGGCACCACCTTCAGTTTGATGTTTTCCTCTTACTTTTTTACTTTTGTTGTTCAGTCATTTTCTACCATCACTTTCTCTCTTTGTCCCCCCTCCCCCTCCCCTCCCCCCTCCCCCAAAATCCAATCCCACCCTGTCCCCATCTTTCGACAATTAAATATAAAAATACTAAACTGCGGGATATAATGTGCACGTCTCCTTTATCCCCGTTTTGTCCCTTTTCAACGGATTTGTTTGCGTGACTCTTCGCTATTGCCTCCCCTCTTGTTCTTTTTACACAGCCTCCTATCTCGCTTTCTCACTCTGGCACATCCTTTGTCTATTGCTAGACCTCGACTGCAGAAATCAACACTTCCCTTTTCATTTTTTTATTTGCCAAAGTGCAGTGCATAACAATTCACTCAGCGCAGCGATTTATTCATTACATTTTCCATTACAAAGCAGTTGCATGCATTGATCCAAGATATGCAAAAAACTTTTTTTTTCTCACATGTTCTACATGTTCAATAAGCAAATGTGTGGAACATGTATGTGAATCAGGATTGTCAGAGCCATCGCAGGTGTGTATCGCTGACAGACTGTAATATGTAATGAACCCCAATGATATGTGTAGTCCTCAACATCTGCAGGTAAATGTATCTATTATAAGGCAATTTGTTATCAAACTGACAGTTTGTGAGAAATCTTGTGAAATTGTTGTAAAATCACTTAGGCTTCAGCGTTATATTATGAGACCATAAAATTTTGACACAAATGTTACCCTGTTATTTAGCGTCATGAAATAAGTCACAGCCCATATGTTGTCTCGAATTCCTTTCAAATTCGCTCAGTTCGACAGTGGTGTTTGCGATCGCCCGCTTCGCTTCATGAATCTGACATTAATACTGTCAAACTTGTTCACGGTGTGTTGGGACATTTTCGGCCATTTCTATGGCCTTATTTATTTGCCGCTTGGTCGTGAGGAAGTGTAAGGAAGTACACAAGAGAAACTGACAGTATCATGCTAGCTTTTAAAAAAGTCATAAATCAGTTTCTGACTGAAGTAGGCCTACATGTAATTAACATTTTTAGCGGATTCAAGGGGAACACAGTCTGCCCTCCCCTTACCTCCCCCCCCCCCCCCTCCTTTTCAATTATCTTTCTCTGTCCCCTTCTCTCACGTATTTCTTTTCCTTTTTTTCTTCTTTCTAATTTTGTCTCCCGCTTTTTCCCATCGTTGACTCATTTGTTTCTCTACCATCAATCTCCCTTCCACATACACATACACACTTACATTGTTTCTATTCTATTCTACCTCTTCCCACTCAAACTATTGTTGTTGTTTTTTTTTTCAGTGACGACTTCGGAACTTGATATGGGGATTTTGCATAAGCCAAACATACCTGTTCCTCAGACACAGATCTTTTCCGTGGCGTACATAATTATAGTCTACAATAGCCTCATTCGGGCGTAGTTTTTGTCAGGTAATACTACAGGGAAAGACAAATTTTTGTTTTAACAACAACAACAAAAAAGCATATTGAAAAGTTGTTAAAAGAGAATCTGAATGTGCCTGCATGGGTGTTGATACGGAAGGTAAATCTGCTTTCAAGTGCTTCTCTGACAAAACATTTCTAAAGGTAATCTTACGTCGCTGTGTCACTTTACGCTACACGCAACATAAATGACAATAAGGCAATACATATCATATATTTTCTGTAAGGTTTTTTGTTGTTGTTCTGTCCTAGGTACATTGCTCTTCCTTTAACACGGAGATCTGGCAGTTTGACATACAGTATTCAAAACGCCTTTGGGCGCCTGCATAAATTACCTGGCCTGCCAAAGAGACTGATGATGCTTCTGATCTTGTTTTGTATCTTATTACTATTAATTTGCCTTGACAAAAATTTCCATATTTCAGTTATGTATAGTTATGTGCGGAAATAAACAGGAGCACAGATGAATCACTCGTAGTGAATATAAACATAAAAGAAATTCTTCCAAATCAATGTAACTATCGGAACAGACCAGAGAAGTGATAGATAGATAGATAGATAGATAGATAGATAGATAGATAGATAGATAGATAGATAGATAGATAGATAGATAGA
>JBCEWB010420726.1:0-16110 GCA_039654565.1 Peronia peronii | reverse complement strand
TTTTTAAATCACAATCATTCCCTATCAAAAATAATATTCCAAAATAATATTATCTTTGAAGACTGAAAGCAAAATTGTAGAAACACTGTTCTTAAAAACATCAGTGGAGGGTAAAAAAAAAAAAAAATGCAGCATGCAAATACAAAACTACAGTTTGAAATGATACTGTCAAATCATAGAGCTAACCCAAATAAAGAGTTGTGAGAAGTGAATAGTAATAATATTACCCCCATTAACAGACATACTTGATCAAGATAAAGTGTCTATGTAAAATATAATATACAGTGCATTAAAAACAAAAATCAAAAATCTCTGTAATATATAATATATAGTGGATAAAAAAATAAACAAACAAACAAAAAGAGCTTTTTTTAAAAAAAATGGAGTGTTGAAGAATTTATCTGGTCATTCCAGAAACAGAGCAAACTGTGCTGCTGCTGCACCCTTCATCACAAAACACCTATTACATAAACTTTTGAAATACACTGCAAATGTTGCATGCCTGTCTATAGCTAATAAAATAAAAATTTATTCCTAACAATGTAACGTAATCATCAGTTCATCACATGATGTCATTCTATAGAGATGATTTTGTAATACCAGATATAGACAGTCAACCAGTAGCTATCTCCATACAGAAAAATGGAAAAAGCAAGAAATATGAGCTAGAAAATCAACAAAATAATAAAGCACCACAAATTTGAACTTAACTGGCTCTTCATCAGGACAACAAGGAAAAATTTGTAAAATATTATGAAAAAAGGTATTGCAGTATGTAAAAAGGAAAGTGCAAATACATTTTAGAAATTAGGATTTTGTAGCCAAAATTCCATTGCAAGTTGCCATGACAACCTCAAAGTGAACACATATTTATTCAGGAAGCTACATACAAGTATATTTATGGTTTAGATGATCTAAGGGCCCTTCACACTTAAAGTGCAAAACTGGTAGCTTTAACCAAAACAGTAACCCCAGGGTAGAACACCAGTGTAGATGACAAAACCAGATGAATTTAATTCAGAGCAGACGGTTCGTCACAATTTTCAGCCCACTTGATTTTTCGCTAGCAGTTTTATCTCTCGCAGACAGTGCAGACCCAGTGACATCCCTTTCCACCTATGAATTGTATCTGGCGAGAACCAAATGGCGGTAAAAACTGACTGATTGATTGAATTGAAAATCTAACTGCATTTTTTAAAATTAAGTAGGCCTATACCAAAATTAGTAGTAATGTCTATGTGTACAAGTCCCACGATACTGCTTCTTTTGCAAGATAGCAACTGTCCTCGAATATAAAGGTTATTGTTCATCTCCAGTTGGAAACAGGTAAAAGTTAATTTTTTTTTTTTCGGTTTACCCAATTACACTTTTGACTCAGGCTCTCAAAGACACAAAATATGACTAATATATAAAATATTACTATCACATTTCTTCCTTTCTATTGTTACTTGCTAAAGGAATGAAAACAATGGTGGTCATTCATCAAATGGTTTAGAGAAGGAATATCTAAGGAATAATAGTTATTATTAACAATAAGCAAACAAAACAGTGACAGCGTTCAGTGAGCTAAACATAAACCAATAAACGTAAATGTATTTTAAAAAAAAAACAAAAAAACTGGACATTTCAACAAAATCTTGGGGCTATATGAAACAAAATCATTATTTCTTTTTTTTTTTTTTTTTAAATCACAGAAACATGAAATCCTCACCATTTATATTCCATGAAAATATACTATACTTGTAATAATAAAAAAGAAATGCATATATGTAGCTAAGACAAACACAGCAACAGAAAACACATTAACTCGACTATCACATGATCAAGTTGACATATTGTCAGCTGATTTTAGTTTTTATTAGCAGATTTTACTAAGTATGCAGTCTCTTATCAATCCAAAGAAAGTAGGATTTTCTTGGCTTTAAATGTGTATCCAGCCTTGTGAGAAAAAACTGCTCGGCCAATACTTGAGAATCTGGAAATTTTGCCCAGATAATCACGTCTCCATTACTATCCTCCCAATGTTTAACTGCCAGGAGTTCAATGTGCAAAACATCCACACCGAACCTCTGATATATATTCTTTCTCACGTGAGAAGACTAGATGCCAGGCATCTCTACCCAAGAAGCCATGGGACCACTGATCACTGAAAAAAAGCAGGCAAGTTCTATTCCCACCCTTCCAGTAAAATTTGAACCTGTGGCGTAAGTTTCACCGAGGAGCAGATACTTAACCCCTCAGCCACAATAACCCCTTCTCAGCTGATGATCTTCATACTTAACCTTAGAGGTGTCAAGGGGCTGATCTCAATAAAATCTTGGCCATTATTTTAGATATTGGAATTTTTTTTCCGAATAAAATACATGGACACTACAAGTCCAGTCTGGTTCTTAGGGACGAAAAAAAAATATTGTTGACTACAAACAAGGTGGAGAGAATAAATAATACTGGCTGCCACAAGAGGATTGACTTCAAACAAAGGCTCACTTCACGTGAGTTGATTTTAAATGGATCTCAGTGTGTTACAAAGCACTCAACGTTTACTGAGTTCAGACCTGACAATCATTTCTCTCATCATGACTAAATATTGTTAAAGTATACTGACCTATGTTTTCCAGGAGTTTTTCCCGACCCTTTTAGGGATAACCTTGGAAAATTAAGTAGAAAGAACTACACAAATCCACTTTTGACACACGGGAGATCACTGAAATTTTGTTTATAAAGACCTGTATGCCTTTTTTTTGTTGCAATTATTAATTCAGGCCATTGCTTTGGATAACAGTAGCTGTTCCTTTGTGTCTTTCTAGGTGGGATATTAAGGCTTGGTAGCCCTAAAAGTATTTAATAATGGACATATATTGTTCTGCCAATTCAGTCTTTATCAAAACTAACTACCCAAAAGTTGATATTTTGTTTTACATAGTCTATGGCATGATTTATGAGATGAATTCCCACAGCTGTTACTTTAAAGCTCCATCCGCTATGCAATACCCTGATATTCTCCTTTGATGATTTGTGTCTCATTAAATAAAAAATGTACTCATTTCATCACAAAATAACAAGAACTGATATTTTGAACTCCTGATATGATCTTGTTCATCATACACTAAATTAATAATCTAAGCTGATGAATGAATAAGCATCATTCCCCATACAATAAGTATGTAATATACTACTTACAGTAAAAATATGAATTTTTATCCATTATATCATAAATTTATATGATAATATATATAAAATCTGATAGAATGAATTAAAATCATGTATTATCTGTGAAAGATATATAAATAGTCTGATGAGCTATGCAATTATAGATCTAATTTGATTTTTTTTTTCAAAAATATTAATTTCATATAACATTTTTAAAAAATGAGATGTATATTACATGTATTTGTCAGGCCTTATTCAAGGCATAATGATCTCATTAACCACAAACAAAAACAATAATATTTTCTATATATTTCTCATCATTATCAGCTGTATGTATATAAATTCTGTACATTTAACCTAACTGATTTATTTTTATAATGTGGTTTCCACACAACCAGTATAAGTATTATGCAGAATCAAATAATTCCACGACAAAAATTCAGCAAATATTAAAAACAAAAAAGAAGAAAAAAACAGTGGTCAAGTATCATATCTATGGTTAGACTGAAACCAAAATTTTTTAAACAACGTATTGTGCCAGCTTTTAACACTTTTACAATTCATAAAATTAAACATTGTAAAACTCAAGATGTTGACCGCTGACACATTTTTGTGGAATGGTCCTGGTTTAAGATTTATCTTTACAGAAGTTAATACATTTTAATCATAGTATATGTGAGCACTGGGTTATAACTGACAAATATGAGACAATAAATCATGTATTATTACAGCTTCAGATCAAACCTGAGTTTCAAAGATCACATATCACTGCAACCCCTAAACAGAATTTCTATGTAAGATTAAATAAGCTCAAGTTTACTTCTATTTGAATGGCAATTGTAATAATACTCAATGAAATAATACTACAATACTACTGAGCAAGTCATATATTTTTACATTTACATTACCAACTTTATTATCATCTGTCTATCTGTGTACAAAATTCTCACATGATATATAGAATTATTATGTTTGCCATCCAGAAGGATATCTTGGACTTAGCATAAATCATTGTAAAGCAAAACATCAAATCACAAATGTAAACTCAAAATTCTGAACAACAAAAGAAAGTATAATATTGTATCCCATTCACTCAAGAAGCTTGTAGTTTCTATTGCTACATACATTCACACTGCATTGAGAGGTGATCTGTAATCATGTAGTAGTGATGTAGTTATATTCTAAAGGCGCTAAAAAAGTCTTGACTGGAACCTGACAAAAGGAAACGAGTTTGCTCTAAACAGACTTGGAGGCAGAACTGAATGCCACTAACCTGATATGGCAAACTGTACAGAAGATGACCAGAGACAGAAGAAAATGGAGGAATACTGTTGAGGCCATATGCCCTACAAGGACCGAAGACAAATAAGCTGAACCAAACTTAAGTTAATTTTTCTATATATTATGACAACAATAAAGCAAAAACTCAGGTTCAACAAAGATATCTGAGCATTACTGATAGTAGTGCTGTCATTAAACAAGAACTGCCATACAGCCAGTATTCTAAGTGTAGGTGTAAAGTGACATTTCTGAGCAAAACAAATAAAATATGGACGAGACTAATGCTGGCAAAGGCAGTCGAAATAGCTCCAATACTATTGCTACCAGATGTGGTAGCACTTTGATCCAATGTCCCGATCACTGACCAGATGTTAAAATCAATATGCACCATCTTTTGATAGACATCACAAGCTAATGACTGACAGCTTGAGTAGACTGAAATATGGTGTATATTCTATTTCTTGATACAACACTTAATAACAATTTGTGTTTCGGATTCTTTGTGAGAAAGTACAGGGCAGTTGCTGACTGGCCCTCGCATAGTGGGCGGGACCTAGCGTGGATGGGGAGTAGCAGTGGAGTGAGAGAGCAAGACTGAACATCTCATTGCCAATACAAAATTTGTGTAGCAATAAGTGGTAAAAAAAAAATGCACATGAATTGATAGAGCATTTTGACTTTAGGTCATTTCTGAACAAGCTGCCCTTTAATAAATTACAATTTCTAAATGATTGTTGCTATCTTCAGTTCATAATCTGAACCACACAAACAATATAAGTCATTTTCTCATAAAACTGATCATTTATAGACAACCAAACATCACAAAATGTATATATGTCGCATGGCCAGATGAAGTAACTCAGATGTCAAATGGGATTTTATAGGGTCCCAGAGGTTCACTTGAACATGAGCAGGTTTGCTTAGAAAACAATTTAAAGCTAAATAATAATTTTTCCACACCCTTACAAGCAGTGAAACACACCCTTACCCCTTTCCAATGACCCCAGTTTGTCCACAAACAAACAAGACTGCTGGGAAACACGAACATGTTTTGACTTTTGTAACACTGTAAGTTATCACGGTGGGGCCATATTAACCACCATGACTTATTGTCGGAGGTCAAACTCTAGGGCACAAGGGATGGCAAATCACCAGAGGCAGACCATGCACGGCCTGGCCTGACAAGGTCAACGACTGGACCACTCAGATGGTCAGACTGTCACCATATTGCTGCCAACAGCAGAAGACTGAGACCATTGGAGATTTGTGATTGCTATCTCTGCTGCGACACCCAAACCAATAATGAACTACTGTACATAAAAAAAAAATTCAACATCCATCTCATTTCATCTGGTCGTGCCAAACACATTTGTAAATAACTGCATCATAATGAAACGGTGGTATAACATTTTCCTACACAACAGCTGTATTTCACATCCTCCAGATTCTGTAAATGTCTGTGAGCTTCCTTTATATCCACATCTGCTGTGTCTATGGCGCCTCGCCAGTCGCTTTCTGAACAAAGACAGACAAATAAAAAAACCTAAAGTTAATACATTGATGACATCTGTTTTCCATCTTCGGTCTTATTAAGATAATTGTGAACATGCAGCAAGCCATGTAGCAAGCAATATGTTCCCAGCTACACGACTGAAGGCTATTAATTATCTTTTACCATTCTTTGAAAACCATTATTATACATCTTAATCTATATTTTCTTAACTGCTTAAGGTCACTGATATCATGTTTGGTGCAATACAGCTGCAATTGTGCTGGTGCTCAATCATAAAAAGAAGAATAACATCCAAAACATCTGACAGGTTTGATCTAAACACAATGTGTCATTTTCAAAATTTCAAATATAGATCAGGTGCGTGTACCTTTGAGTGAATTATACAACATGATATAAACAAGACTTTGCAAAATGCGAAAGATCCAATGGCAACACACAATTAAGGTTTCACTTGTTCGGCAAATAGGGTTTAATTGGAATTTTTAAAAAATATTTTTCCCACTGGTGTGCAAAGTGGGGTTGCTATATTAAAAAAAAAAAAAAAAGATTTGAATTATAATAATAAAAATAATTACAATAACCGAAAAAAGAATGTGTCCAGTGCTAAGCAGTATTATAACTGCCAATTTTTCCTAAGGGAATATGTCATATCTAGGTACAGTTCTGGCTTGGGAACTAAATCTACTCTCGTTTTGCATCCATTTTTTCCCCAAGACCATGGCCATATCATTTTGTTTTGTCTTGGGATTCAGGTGATGACTTTCCATCAACAATTTCACAAGAAAACATTTGACTGCATGTTGTCAGCTGTGAGGAACTGAGCACCCTGAACTTTAATCAGAATAGATCTAGATCTTTGTCTTCAAAAGGAACCACTACATGATAAATCAGATCTCACCGACAGCATGTGTGAAATTCTTTCGCACTTCCATCATGCAGATTTGTATAAGGTTAAAGATAACAATAATAATGCTAATAACAGTTTTCAGATTCAGGTCGGTTGGTGGACTCAGTAAAAGTAGGTAGACTGGCCAAAAGTAAACAAATCGGCGACATTCAGAAAGTCAGATTTAGCAAAGTCAGGAGTTTGTCATTCCTGAAACTGTAAACCTCATGAACGTTTACCGTTAAAAATAAAACCCAAAAAAATGCACATCCAACGAAATTCAAGACAGGCTAAAAAAATTGTATTATCACAGTGAAGTATAAATGTTTAAACTAACTCTGAATTCCAAAAGGAGCTGAAGTGTTAGAACTGCTTTCATGCTGCATAAATAGTGCATCATCATGGTAGGAAAGATATAAACTTACAATCTACTGCCATCCTAACAGGAGTTCACAAATCACGGTAGAGATATTATAGTACATGTTGACTCTTGAAAGCATGATTGTCCTACGTACCACTATTGACACTGTTTTAAGAAAACTGCAACTGAAATTTCTGTTGTTTTTTCTTTTGGTGACAAAACAAAAGTCTTTAAACAAAATCTTGAACTACTGTCAATGTAGCTGCTTCAGAATTTTGCTCGAAAAATTAACCGAATCCTTAGAATTGACATTGTATCACTCCATCTTCTGGCTACTGACTTTCAAAGGTCAATATAATATCTGCAACATTTTGGCTCTTAACTCTAGAACTGCGACCCACCCTAAGGGCTACAATGCCCTGTGGCGCGCGTTGTCAGACTTGTCAACCTGATTGTCAATGCTAGTATTTAGCCTCAGGATGTTTGTTTTAACTACAATGACTCCACCTTGGCTCCAGGGTGACACAATGCAAGCCTACATCGACCACCTTACTGGCCAATGTCTTCCACTAATCCCTTCTGTAACTCCACCTTTTCTTAACATATATGTAAAACATTTGAAAGGAACCAATGGTAGGAGAAGGGGTTGTACTCACAAAGACATGTCAGTTTCACGTGGATGTCAGTTTTATTACCCCTCATCAAACAGACTATTTCCATTGCAGACTTGTTCATAACCTAAAGTAACTGCTTCATCAAACCACCTCACATAGGGAGTTGTTTATGTTCATCCTATAGAATCTTAGTGCAAACTGCGAGCTATCATCCACCTAATCACGTGGATTTAAGATTACTCTGATCAGATCAGACCAGCTAACATTGACGAGGCAGCAGTGACTTCAAAGACATATATACAAGTGGTCTAATGATGGCAGAGTGAGAGCACAAGAGAGCTATCTGATATATTTAAATAATACACACATAAGCTACTTCAGCTTTCATTCATAGCAATTATAGCTCACTTGCACTCTCAACAGCTTGATCGCTGATCAATGTGAAACTTGTTGAGTGGGTCAAGTGGTTAGGAGAGTTTATGTTATTATTCCATATGGTATAAACAAAGAGATAATATGTATTTGATACTCTCCTCCCGCATCATTCTTTCTTTTGATTGTAGTTTCAGACCCCTTGAGTAGGCCATGTGGCCTTTGGTTTCTGTTCTTTCATCTTTCCATTATCTACTGCTGGGATGCAGCTCTATCTATGGCCCTTCTCACATTCTTATTCTGAGAAAAATTTGTTGACTATTGAAAGTCTTATGCAGCTATACTTATCACGTGACATTTTGACAAAACTGGGTCTGATAAACCCTAATTTTTGTTGACAAGCTGAGAAATATCACAGCAATGCGACTGGCATAGCATGAATAGGCCAGTTTGCATAAATATGCAGTGTGCACGAGGAAAAGTGCTTTACCTGTTGGATATATATATACGTGGTGCACAGGACTAGCGTTAAACTTAGATTTGTTTTTGTCTTTCATTATTAGTAAAATCTTGACTTTTTTTTTTTGTACAAACAAAAAAAAAAACCAAAAACAAAGACATAAAACCAACAAAAGAAGAAAAAAAAAAAAACCTGAATCTTCGAGTACCTACCTTTTTGATCTCCAGGACATTTGTGTCACTACAGAAATACTCTGAGTAGTCCCATGTCCTTTTGTCATCTTCCATCTCCTTCACTATCTCCGTGTCCTCGACAATTGCCATTTCATACTCCGCATAATTGTCTACAATACCAAACAATCTCAGGAGCCTGGCCTTTTCCTGAGGAAAAGAAGTTGTAAACCGCTACAGTGCGATTAGACAAAATAGAAACAGACACTGAAGTGCTATTCCAAGAATGAAGATCAAAACTTCTTTTTATAAAAATTACGACTAGGTGTAATACAAATCATGGGGAGCACAATAGCCAAGAGGTTAAGTGTCTGTCCGTCAATAAAAGTATCATGAGTTTCAGTCCCACCATGGGACACGAAAGATTACAACTTTTGTTTTGAGGAGCTCAACAATTCCCTGCTTCTTGAAGCCCAAAGACTGGTGTCTAGACTTTTCAGCCAACATATTCTGGAGGCAAAGGTAAATAACCCAGATAAAAACTGGACGAAGAATAGGCAGAAATGCCACTGTTTGGGAACAGTTTCCAAAACTCCACAGTTTCTCAAAAAAAATTTCTTCTGAGCATACGGGGTACACATTAAAAGCAAAGAAAATCCTACTGAGAAAAAAAGAGAACACAAGTTGTAACAACGCAAGCAGCATGTCGTTTGTGATGAAGGCAGTGATAGCCATGAATTTGCCAGGACACCAAATAAGTGAAAGTGCAAAAAAAATGTAAACTGATCTCATTTAAATTTTGAGAAAACTTGAAAATTTACTTAAACCCCTTGTGTTCTGGTATCAACTAGCCTTTGGATATACGTTTTGCAGCCAGTCAGAATGAGATGTATCTCAATTTTCCACCAAACTGAGTTATTTCTATCATGTAAATGCTTTATTCAATAATTTTCAGGTCTTGAAAAAAACTTTGAGCCAGCTTGACTGTCGCTTGAGATACTGCAAATTGAAGAGGTAGAGAATGACACATGAGGAGAAAAATCGACAAAAATGAAGCTTAAGACATGAAATCTATAAATTCACCTCACAATATAATGATATATTTATAATCTCCCTCAGTTGAGCAATAGCTTCTTATTCAGAGATCAATGTTTTCTCAATTTCTGCAAAATAAAAACCCTGATATCAGACTGTCTTCATCATATTCCATCGCCGATTTCTCTGTTTGAATCCAGCGACTTATGACTCATTCTGACTGGCCGCGAGACACATCTTTTGTCTGTCCATGAAGGAACTGGCAGCTCAAGGCTAGCCTTGAAATATGGCAAGATGCATGACATAAAATACAAAAGAAATTGGCTTGGTTTTTTTGTTTTTTCTTGTTAAAGCCTTTCTATCCTGATACAGTGGAGTCTACTTAAGATGAACTTGCTTAAGATAAAATCTCAGTTAAAATAAACTTTCCTCGTGGTCCTGATTTTTGCCTTCTTTTCCATTACCAATGAAGACTGGTTAAAACAAATGCTGACAACACACCCTCCGCTTATAATAAACCCTTCGTATCAGCCCGCAAGTGCAAAATTACTAAAATGTAGTTCTATATAGCTATAAGCTGAAGTCGAGCCCACACACACTGCCTGCCATCTTGATAATGCAAAAGGGCCATGTGTGCTGAAAAGGGTTGCATAGTGACAGGGGAGTGTAGATTACGAAGGGCGATGCTTTGTTTACCTTGTAATTACTATTAGTAGTCTCTGCATGTGAGGCCCACTTGATGATTAGCCTAGCCTCCCCTTCCACCACATGCCGCTGCTCTCTTGAGTTTTGCTTCGTGGTGAGGATCACGCAGTTTATAAGAATGGGAGACTACTGTGTATAATATCCATCTCTTATTCTTATGTGAGAGGTCGTTTCCCTTGAAAATGGTTAAACCTAGCTTTAAATAAACTTGTTAACTCAGTCCCGGGAGGTTTATCTTAAGCGGACTCCACTGTAGTACTATCTTGGCTTTACATGGCTGCCTATTTTTCTCGAGAGAATTTTTGTCACTAGAAATTCGGATTTCGGAAAACTTGCGGGGGCAGCAGCACTCTGCCTACTCTTCACTGATTTTTAACTGCCAAGGGTTCGTTAACACGCGCAATTTGCACACGGAACCTCCAAAATTATTCACCCTTGTCTGAGATGGCTAGACATCAGGCTTGCCAACTCAAGAAGCCAGGGGACCATTTAGTCACTGAAACAATGCAGATTTCAATCTTCGTATAGCCCCATCCCTCAATTACAGAATCCACGAGTCAAACCCGCAACCCACGACGTGAGTTGTTTGCACCATGGAGAAAACATCAAACCATATGGCCATAGCGACCTCCATTGGCTTATAGTGATATGTATTTCCACTTCTCGAATAATGCAGAATTTACCTCAGCCACAGTTTTGAACCTGTTGGTCTCCTGCTCTTTGTAATACAGAAGTGCAATGCATTTGGCTGCTGGTGCTGGAGGCTGGAGAGATACTCTCACCCCATCAACTGTGGCTTCTGGTGATAAGATAAGAAAGATAAAAAAGATAAGAATAAACTTTATCTGTCCTCGACAGGAAATTCCATTCACAGTTGATGAGCTACAATATATACAATTATGTCAGACACATTCACATTACAGGCAGACAAAAATATCATTAGAGAATTAGAAGATGAAATTTCAATTCTTATAATTCCTGCCACACTTTTTTCAATCTTCATACCCTCCAGTTCTAACACATTTAGATCTAGTTCCTGTATTGGTGTTATGGGAAGAGTTCATAAATGCTACAGTAAGAGTCAGAGACATACAAGCCATTATCAAGCATATGGAGTGAAAATGTAAACAGCAGTGTGACCAGATTCAAGCTGTGAGAAAAAAGGAGCTTTTGAGTGCATCCCCCATGTTTTGGCATTGATGAAACTAGACTCAGAATGTATTTCTATTTACATTATTTGTTAAGCCCTTTTCTTTTCTAGGACAATGATCTTATAATAATGGGAGGACAGTATAGGTATATCTTCAGTCTTGTAAACAAGGCAGGAGCATTATCAAATGTTGGAACACATTCTCCTATCTCAAAATCTTTTTTTAAATTAAATGGCTTGCCTTTTCAAAAGCAGCTTGTCTTTGCATCGACAGCCAATTAATCAGTCTGTTCCCTTGCCCTATCTAACAGTGTTGCTAAATTCTCACAAGCTGCATCATAATGATTTATGTTGTGAGAATAGTTCACAACAGTGTGTTCAATAATGTAAATAACGGAGTTTGGTGTTTCTATCACGTATGACAACTCACAATGCTAAACAGAGAGCTGATCATCATCACATGATCAGTTTGAGGTTACGATTGTGTTCATTTTTGGTCTATACAGATACCAGATAGGAAGTGAAGATACACATAGAGAGAAATCATAGAAGTAGTGTGTTATAAATTGCAAAAAAAACTTACCAAAGTGTGTACTTTGTTGGTCCATTGTCTGCTGAGACAAGTCAATGAAAACATAATCATAATCAGTCACAGCAAGAGCTCCAACAGCAATGAACACAAGAGAACATGCGATTTAATTATTTATTTCAATGCCAACAGATTCTTAGATACAATCAATTTTTCTGCTTTGACTATGACGTCGAAGTTTTAGATACTAGGGCAAGCTTTACATATTAAGACCATAAAAGCCATCACCAAAAAAATCAGACTCATGTCAAAATGCAAATGAGATGTGAAACGATGAAATCAGACCCTCGTCAAAATTTGCGCATGGAGTTCTTGGCATCACTGTGAAGAATATTTATTTCCTTTTCTGTGAGTGAAAACATTTTTGTTCTACTGTAACTAGATACTGAGATACTGACAATTAAAGACGATGCAGGTGACCTGTTGTTGCAGCTGAATTTAGTGAGACAATGGCTGAACACTTTTGATAATCCTTATTATGCCATGTCACTAAATTACAACTTTTGGGCTTTTACTCAACCTGTTTCAACAAATTTAACTCTGAAATGCATTTCTAGATTGAAATAAAAGAATTCTGTGAAGAAAAAAAAATTCACTAAAATTTCTTGCACTATTGAAAAATGCATGATTTCTCCGGTCGCCTCAGTTTGACAAGCCTCTGATTCTACCATGTCACATCTCAAATGTTGTTAGCCTACATGCTATTTTGAACATAAACTAAAAAACACTATTTGATTATATCATTAGAAAGGAAGTGCTTAAATAGAGTCAAGTATTCAAATGAACCATAATTGCATAACTTGTCAGATGGTTTCTGGTTATCAACAGTTTTTTTCTCCACATTACAAAAGTGCATAGATATAGCATGCCATTAAATGCAAAGGAATAACGATGAAATTTTATGGAAGTCGTTCCTTCACACCCCATTATACTGAAGGATCATTAGGAATAGAAAGCATCGCCAGCAAAAACAACACAAAAGAGTGGAGAATTAGAAATGGTCTTCATGCACAGAGACTTTGAGGGTTTTTTTTTTATTACACATGGAACAGAACATATTGCCTGTGGAAATCTTTTCAGTGAACTATACCACACACATTATTAGCTCAACTGTGAAAAGTATGCCTAACTTACCTCTGTAATAGTAAATTTTAATGTAATTAATATGGTATATGTTATAAATACTAATAAAAGCCAGAGGGGATTTTGCATTGACCAATTCTAAAATTTAGACACAAACAATTCTGGATGGATATATAATTGCAGCCCTTTCAATTGTTTTTTTTCTTTTTTTTCGGGCAGGTAAAATATTTTCAAATCTTCTCTAAAGATTCAAAAGTGCACTAACAGTAACATTCAAGTCAACAAAAATAAAACTAAGATAACATCAAGACTTTCCCATCACAATGTATGAAAGATTTAAATGCTTTTTCTTGCACCCAAGTCAAAACTGAGATACCAAAATTTTAATTTTTTTTCCACAAAATGAAAATCCACCTTTTCTAACCTGAAAAAAAAAAGTTGGTATCTGAGTCAGAAAATAGTTAAAAAGAGCCATAACTCGCAACCGCCCGATGCGACTTCTGTCTCATTTGCCCTCAGTGCAAGACATTTGTCTGATTTTGTTTAGGTCTAGATCTAGATCTGTATCACTGAGATGAAAACCCTAGCTCTACATAGATCTATTCTCTTGTGGCATTGTTCGAGGCAAAAAACATTCAGAGAAAAAGGAATTAGATCTAAATTCTAAAATATTGTACGCATTCTATTTAATCTGATTTATGTCGATCAAGATGTTCTTATTACTTTTTACCTGCAGATCTAAACACTACCCTCGTTTCATGGTCCCTGTGTGTTTCTACTATGCAAGTTGCAAAAATGGCACATATCGAGTACTGTATTCCAATTAAATGATGTAGATTCAAGATCAATACGATATAACTGTGTTGGTGTTGTCTGAACCAGTGTTTCAAATGGCAAATAATCTTCTTTGGTTGATTATTAAAATTATTGGTGTTGCGCTGTTCACTTTAGGGTCAGAGATAGGTTTAGGTTTAGATTAGGTTAGGGGTGGGAGACATTCTAACAGACTTAAATTAGTTTAATTAGCAAGCATAATCATGCAGTAATTGATATAACGTGCTATTTTCAAGGCTTTTGAAGTAGAAACAGACCGGGACAACAAAAGTAAAACGAGGGTAGATTCTGGTGCCCAGATCTAGACTAGATCTAGATTTAAATGCTTACCCAATTCTCGATGTTTGTACGACTCCTTGTTTCAGCAATCACCACCAAAAGATCTAGAATCTAGATCTAGATTCCACCGCCTGTAATTTATGGGTTTCTAGATCTAGGTTTAAAATCAGATCTGTCCTCTCTCCTTCTTCGATGTGGTTTTAGATTTATAAGATGCCTCTAGGTCGAATTAGCTCTAGTGCTTCTAGGTGTAAATCTAGAGTCTGAATCTAGACACAGGCTATAGAATAGATTTACTCACGCATACTCAGAAAGCACAGACTCGGGATCTAAACTAGATCTAGATCTAGATTCTAGATTCTAGTGTATGAAAAAAAAAAAAAAAGTAATTTCACTTCTTACACAAAAGAAGAACTGATGCAAAAACAGTTTCCACTGGATCTAGATCTAGATGTTTAGATCAATCTAGACTAGAACATGAGGATGAATGGCTAAGATAAAGATGGCTGAGAGGGAGAGAAAAAGACCGCCGGTCGCTGAGCTCATTCATCGTCTTTCCCGGGAAAGCGGGGACGGGAAAATCCGATAGGTTCTCGTCTACTAATTATAACTTACACTCATTATACAAGGTTTCCGGTGGAGGGCAGAAAAGTAGACTGGATAATATTGTCGCTCTCCACAAATAATAACATTGTGATCGTTTGAAGGTTGGTTGTTCTCTTTGTAACATACTTAGTATTGGCTGTGTTTAGCTATTCTGTGAACTGGTGTTTTACTTTGTTTTTTTAGCCAAAGTATCCGTTATTTTCATCTTCCTGATTTTTATTTCAAGTAATTACAGTTTGTTTTACCAACAAATGAAATCACTAAACGTGTATATTTATTCTAGGCGCTATTAGTTTGTACATGTATTAAGAAAATTTGAATGCATTGTTAAATTCTATTTTCTCCATTGTGTTATTGATGTTCTTTGTTCTTTTAATTAACAGTCAAGATGACAATAGAATCTGCCGGAGCGTCATGGATTCTAGGATGATATAAATAACGTATACAGTACAATCTAGAGGACAGGAATTACGGCCTATAACCTTACTTAATGAGGAGCAGACGTAAATGATGTTTACCTAAATTTTCATGGGGGGGGGGGGGGGGGGGGGGGGGGGAGGGTTTGGGGCCTCACCCTATTCAAAATTGTTTTGACCAGGAAATATTATTGTAAGCTTTGTATGTTCCAGGAATTTCAATGAGCAATGCAAAGAAATAAAAGATTCTCCAACTAAAACCATGTCAAGTAAGGGTCACAAATATTGAAGCACAAACTTTGAGATGGGCCAAATTACTGATAGATCGGTAAAACATCACATCCAGTAAACGATATAACATTGTATGATTTGGAGAAGGATTTCCAATGCAAGATATGATGAACGAACTTTTGACCATATGGGCTATTTGATTGTGTCAGGATTAATCAGTTCATTTTTCTCACCAGAAAATCTGGCATTCTTGTTATCTAACCATTCTTAAATGCTTCTGAAAAACAATTTCATGAATTGCCTTTTGTCAGTCAATTCCGCGATTTTTAGCACGAGTGTTTCTTTTACTTTGTTTGTTTGTTTGTTTGTTTGTTT
>JBCEWB010420616.1:6155-20315 GCA_039654565.1 Peronia peronii | reverse complement strand
ATAGATAGATAGATAGATAGATAGATAGATAGATAGATAGATAGATAGATAGATAGATAGAGAGAGAGAGAGAGCGAGAGACTGGGAGACAGAGAGAAATAGATAACCTAAAAGTTGAAAGATATATAGAATCCGAACATTTTATGTAGATGTGAGTATCTATACTTGAAAGATAGAAGAGAGTGAGATAAAGAGAAGCTGAGAGATCGGCACCTGGAGGAAGACAGAGACACCCAGAAAGAGGGGACAGTGCAGAGAAATATCACAATGTTATTTCCCCATAGCATTCATTTTTCTTCCCTTATCAAGTGCCTTGACGAGCACGGAAATTAGAGCCTTTACTGGACGTTATCTGTCTGAGGGCCTCTATAGAACATCAAAGCGAAGGAGAATAACGAAGATGAGGTCGCTCCTCTCCCCTGACCTGCTTCCGAGTTCACAATAATGCAAGGCTTTGGCCAAGGCTTATACATCAATTTCTTAACGCTTCCTGTCAACCCGTCAGTTCAGAGAAAGAGAGATGGAGGGGATGAAGATGGATAAATGTCAGATGGATCATGAAAGTGACCGCCTGCGACAATGTTGAAAATAACAGAGATGACGATGATGATGATGATGATGATATACGATGATTGCTCTGAAGAAGAACCAAGTTGGTTCGAAAATTTCGCAAAGTGATATCAACATCAATATCAAGTTCTTTATATTGTTATTTGTTTATTTTTTTAAAAAATTGTTTAATTAGTTGCTGGTTAGACAGTCGTCTTATATTTTATAAAACGATGATGATGACGGCGATGGGGGGTAAATTTAAGACATTTCTATAAAATGATGGTGATGATGATATTAGTGCTCCTTTATGAACACTTTTCATACTCATAAAAGTCAAACTCATTAACCACAAAAACAAAAATTGTGCCGTATTAAAACACAACTCCCTGAGGAAAAATCACGGAGAGTCGAAATTTTAGCTGGTATGAAATTTCCATTCTCCGCCTCTTTTGTATCTCTGAGTGTACTTTGCTTATAGTTTACCCCCAAAGCGTCAGAAACCGGCCGACAATTTTCCATGAGCTAAGAGAAATTTCTATGAAACGTTGAAGGTTGCGCCGAGGAAAATGATTGTCATAGGAATAATGGTAGAGATGTTAGACGCATGTTTAGTAAATACAGCTGGAAATACAGCAGATTCAGGTTGCTTTTCTTCTTGAATGGCTTGTCATCATGCCAAACGTTTGAGGACAGCTATGATATAGGGGTTATGAACCATTTTGAGTCTTAAACTTCTACCGCGGGGCACGATGATTGTGATGACGATAGTCTGAAATAACGGGATTAGCTATGTCACGACGTTGAAGAGGAATCGAAATTCTTCGTAGTCTTACGGGACAGGGCACATAGATAATCTCATTATTAGCAATTGAGATTCTCTCTGTCGTTTTGACTTAAATGTCTGAAGCCACCAGAATCTTTGATATTTTCCTTGTTGACAAATTTTCGCTTCTACCTTTCCTGTTGCGCATTTCGGGTGTCTAATTCACCGTGACGTGATTGGCTTGGCCAAAACGACTAATCAAAGATTATGACAAATAAAAAGACAGAGCTGATTACGCTCAAAAGACTTACTTCAGTCAGGGGATATGAGTAGACGGATTTTAAAGCCCGGGGGAGGGGGGGGGGTCTGGTCTTGCTGAATATGAGTGGACATCACTATCTTGATGATATAAGAGACAGGATGAAGAGATTTTCAGTATAATTATCCGAGCAATGGAAGCTCACGGGGCGCGGGCTTAAAACTTTCCGTGCTGGTTTTGATCTTTTAAAAGCGCTGATGATGTAATATAATATTTCATCCTCAAAGGAGCAAAGGATGGGCCACGGATTAGTGTTTGATGTCTCCCACTTGTCATCCAATTCTTAGGGGATATCGATTTTGTGCCATCCTCACAGGAGAACGAATTGGGGTCAGGATGTCCGCGATCAGGCACATTATCTCCACTCTGGGCAGTCCCGATAGAGCTGACCAGGGGGTTTATTGGCTGGTGAAGGATCAGAGGAAAGACAAAAAGTGAGCAAATGGACAGTTTGTATGTGTTTGTGTAGGTCAAGATCCTTGGATTGGGAAAGATGATAAGAATTTCTGGAATAAAGCGAAGAATAAGTTTGAATTTAGATTTATGACGAGTCATGACGACCTTTGGTAGATTTCAACTGGTTCTGTTCATCATGATTTGCATAGGACTTAGACTGGAAATATAATATGTCGAAGTTACTTGTGGCTAATATTCTTTGCTAATTAACAAAAAGGTTATTGAAAATGTATTTACAACGTTAATGCAAGCTGCCAGAAATCTAGTGCCCTATAATTGACACGGAGAACATAATGATAAAAAAAGACCGACTTACAGAATTTATAAGCTGAAAAGGAACACTAAGCAAATTAAACATTTCAAGGCTTGAACAAAACCAGCATACATGATACATGCTATTTAAAATCCACAACTGAATGGCAGGACTTCTCGTCAATGGGAAAATAACAAGCTTTTCAAATATTATGCTCAGTGAATCCCTTCGTCATCTTTCTATAATTCTGGCAACTTGAGATCACATGTATCACTTTTCCAGAAAACTACGACGGCTACAGATATGAAATATGGTTTAAGCCTGTGAAATGAGATAGCGATCCTTCTGATAGCCTTACATTTTTCCTTTAAAATTTTTAACTTGCTTGATGTTCCTTTTCAGTTTATGAATTTGTCATTGCTGTTTTTTTTTTAATCATTATGCCCTCCCCTCACCACCACCACTCACCTATCCCGAGCGAAGCTGGATCCCTCGCTATTATATAATAGATTTAACAATTGGCATCTATGTATTTTCTTCCGTCTCTCTTTCTCACTCCTCTCCCTCTCTTTCTCTCTCTCTCACTTTCTACTCTGTTCTTTTCCCATCGCACGACCCATATCAATATCAAGCAAAATAGCAACGAAATGGCATGCCAGTATTAAACGTGTAGCATTATAGAAAAAAAAGTTATTTCAGACCAATATTGATCTCTTGGGGGAAAAAAGTAGTCCTTACCATGTCAATCTTCCCGAGTTTTCTTTCTTTCATTCTTTCTTTTTCATTATTCATTATGCTCTTCAACTGATGAACAACATGGCTAAACATGTTTTAACATGACTCTCTCAGTGACAACTTATAATTAGGGAGAATACTGCGTACACAAGCTGATTATATAAATCAAGTTCTAGATTTGTATATGCCAAATCTATAATGTCTTTCGTCTGCAAGCCTGTCCAACTGTCCGTCACAGAACTCTCTCTCTCTGAAATTCTTATAGCCATCTCTAGGGCTCCCTTGTGCAGATCATGTTCTGTGAAACTGATATTTTGTTACAGAACTATGAAATAATATGCCATAATATGCATTCCTACAAATACTAATTTAAAAAAAAAAAATGAGAGAGAGAGAGAAAGAAATAAGCAGCGAGGCGTGTACTTGGAGAAGGAACTCATATTTAGGCCAGCTAATCCACGCTATAGACTAAAAAAAAAAGCCACACAAAAATAAAATAAAATAAAAAAATATTAACCTCCCTCCCCCTCCCTAAAAGTTCTAACCCCTCCCCCTCCCCTCAAAATTTCTTTTTTATATGAGAGTATAGTCGATTTGACAACTACCAAGCAAGTCACGATTCTGTCTGGAGAACTTTTGTGTTTGCATTGCCTGCCTGTGCGTGAGCAATTTATGCATTAAATTTGATTTTTCTATCGTGCCGCTCTCTAGCGCTGGGACAAGGAAAAACTTGCTGTGATATTACATTGTCATGTCAGAAGCGATATCGTCGATCAACTTAACATTGTAGGATAGAAGAGACAATAAATAATATGACTGCTCCATTTTGCTCAGCTCGTACGTTTAACATTGCTGAGACCAGACCCTGTTGCTATTTCAAGTAAATTTCTTCCATCTCTCTTCTTGCACTATTTGTCATGCCAATACACTGCATAATAACAATCCTCTTATGTGAATTGTTCATAGTAAAATATCTTTCACAATGTTATTTTGAAAATAATAATAACAACAACAACAATAACAACAACAACAAAAACAGTATCTCTATCAAGCGACAACTGACAATGCCAAACAATGAGGTGTTCACTACACCAGCTGAACGTAGAAAGATCCAGAATATGTCCAGTGGCAAGATCTCTAAACAGAGGAACTTTGAAAGTTTCAGATAATTTTTGAAAGTTAACTACTGCATGCTATACTCAATGGCAAAGGTAGATCATAAAAGCAAATCTAAAATCAAACATGCAATAATTAGTTGACAGTGAGTCACCAGTACCGAAAAAAGAAGAGACTTTGGAATATCTATGTCACAGATTGGGCACTTATTGATTAACCTTTTCACCTCTGAGACCTGTCAACTTTCGATCTGATATTTCTTGTGAGACTTAAGACCTCAAAGTTGTCAGTAGTTCGTTGATACCTGACATTCAGAACTGCTGCGTTTCCAGTTTTGAAATTTCATTGCTTTATTGCCACTGCATTTATTTTGAGAAAATTGCAATTGTATGGAATAAAAAAAAATCATGTATATATATATATGAAATGTATAACTATTATAACTTGTTCATGAATTTTGACATTACCTTAGTTGACTTCCCGTAAATTTGACGCTTGAGGGCCTTGAAAGAAAACAAAAAACGTTGGCTTTCATGGGTCAAATTGCAACTTTCTTAGAACAATGACAATGGCACAATACAAGAAGGTTTTCAATTATCCAACTGCGTTTTGGTGATGAAAAGTTTGCGCTGGTCAGATCTAAGAATTTGACTTGGTTTCTAACACTCCTGATGATTTTAGTCTTTGAAGTCAGAGGACTGGGCACTTGTCCCGTCCCTCCAGCCTCCCCCCCCCCCCCCCCCACTTGCATCATCCCGCTCCCGCCCCTCCATCACCATTCCCAAACACACACACGTAACTTAAATTGACAACTTATTGATTTCTAACGGCCAAAATGTGTTCAATATTCATTGACTGTTCGGTACTAATTTGATCCGAACGCGCCCCCTGTTCAAGCTGAAAACTGTAAAAGTGCACAACATAGCCAAGGGCCAGTGGTGAGTGAGTGAGCAGTCATGCCGATAAAGTCAATAATACCACATCTCTGTCTTGGGTCAGTAGAAACCTATCCTACTGTGATGTGGTCGTCGCTACTTGGTAACGGAGGTAAGGTAGTGCCACCCTAGTAGTGCAGGGTGTCCAGCCAAAATGCAGCGACTACTGTGACAGCCAGAGAGACCTTAATTCTTCCCTTGCCAATATATATTAATTTTGGACACATTCAAGGACAGCTTGCAGTATGTTTGAGCAACACAGGGGATAGAGGACAGTCATGTTAATATTCTTCATGGAGACCAGAAGTAATGACGAGATCACTAGATTTGCTGTACAGTAATATCTCACCCCCTGTCCCACCAGTTTAGAGCAAATAAATAATAACAAATTGAATGGCTGAAATTTGCTTGACTTTTTACTTCAAAGATTAGAATCCTTTAGTCTGATTGAAACTGCTGCTCTGTAATTACTATCAATAGCACTAGACAAACCAGTAAATTATTCTAATATTAACTGATTTCAGTACTTGACACTAGTCTTTGTCACCCACGAAGCATTTGCTAACGACATTATACCCATTTTCTCTAAATCATACAGAATTACTAGAATTACATTGCTATTTCTTCACAATAATATACGGATAAGGCATGAACTTGTCTGGCAAATGACGGATAATATGTCAATAATGGATCCTAAATAAGCATTCTATTGGTCAAAATAATCAAAAGAACGCCATAGCTCCATAGTCTTACACGTTTAATAGGATTCCTAACTAGAAATGGTTACTCGGCTGGCATAACTGAGAATGCCGAAATTACTGTGGCAAATGGGGCGTTAATAGAGCAAAATAATAGAGCTGTTAATAGAGCAATTGTGGAGCTCTATGAGAATTCGTCTTTGTAGAATCACTGAACATTTGCAGTAAACAAATCTGAAACTACCAAGCTGTGCATGGAGACAATCTGTGTCAGAGTAATTTCGTTGAGGCCAATCAAATCATTGTTACCCTCAGGGATGTTCAGTTGTGTGGACCTGGGAACCACCAGCCCTTGGTGAGTAGTGCATTACCAATTTTGTTTTTCAGGCATTTATCTCAATTCCATTTTTCTCCGGGAGTCAGCGTATGTTTTCGCATGTTCGTAATACCTAAATCACTTTTTACTCATTCACCTTTTTTTTCTCTCTTTTAATGTCTTCTTCCGTTCTTTCTCGCCTCTCTCTCTTTCGCTATCTACTCTCATATCTATGTTTCATCCATGAAACCATGTTCTTCCGAGGTTTCTTTTTTTCATTTAATTGCAGCGTCCTTCTCCATACACAATTACGTCCACCTGATTACTTTTATTCTCTTACTTTCTTTTCATCTTCACTCCCTCTGTTTCGCTATCACTATTCATTTTCCACAACTAGATGGGACGTCAACATCTCTACATCGATCTATCAGATTTTTCACTCTCTCAAAATAACAGCAAATCTCGTAATGCCAGCTAAACAGTAAGTGAAAAGCATACAACATCAGAATCTTTGCCAGTGCCACAGCAAAAGCAACGCAACAACTGCAACATAACGTCTATACAAGTTAAAACTGAATCTGCAGTCTCATCACTAAAGACGACAACCTAGCCCGTCACCGTAAACAATGAATATAATAACAACAACAATAGCACAGCAACAATAGCAGCAACAACAACACCTCTAATGATGACAAACAACAACCACAACCTTAAAATAAGCAAATGTTAACCGCACTGATGATAGCAAACAGTGGCAACAACAGCGTCAGAACATCAACCGCACAGGGCGATAAACGTTGCTCCATACACAACCATTTCAATTTCCGGGTGCATCAAGGCGGTTTTTTGTCAATCACGATTTTTTTAAGCATTGGCAATCAGAACATGTTCCTTTATGGACCTCTGGGGCTGTTGACTGCCTCTCCTCATTTGGCACGTCCAGATGGCCTGTTAAAATCTTTGTATGGAGTGTCTGTGCATGTGAGTGTTTGCATGTTTGTCTCCCTGTTTCCAGAGATCAAACAGATGGGGTGAAGAACTAAACGGACACGGATGAAAGTACGGAGGCAGGATAATTTGAGGCCGAATAATAAATAAGTATTAAAATGGCAAAGTATAATTATTACACATTCACACGATATCAGGATGGACAGAACGCCGAGGGTATGGGACGGGAGAGGATACGTCATGAAAATTGGTTTATTTGTATGGAGCAGAACATCTTCGAACGGAAGAGTAGTGCTGATCCTTTCATCTGTTACCATTTAAAGCTCCGGTGTTCTCTGTTCCGTCTTTTATTATCATTATTATTTTATAAATTCTGCCGGTTTTTGTCCTCTTTTTATTACTGTTTTGTTTTTGTTGTTCATTCTTTTTAAACGTCTTGCTATTTTCGTGAATGCCAGCAGCATTTTCCTCGGGCTTCACTTTTTTCAAGAAGTTTCATCAGCTGTGAAAGATGAAGGGTAAAGATTGGAGTGAAGATGGATATGACGTCGTTTATGAACATTTTTCTGTGAAGTTTCTGATTGCCAAACGGCTATTTGCCTGAAAGCCTTGCTGAACACTTGAACATTCTCTATCGTCTATAGGAAACCAAAGAAGACAAAATAAAAAATGCTCAACTCTTGATGCTGTCCATTTAGGCCCAAGTTCCGTCATAAGATATGCCTTTTACACTTCCATGAAAGCGATATTCTAAACCATGTAAAACATGCTGTTCGTCTTTGGAAACTATCGGACACCATTTGACTGTATAAATCGTGAAGGTAAGGTCTGATATTATGGAGACCCACACCTCCCCCCCTCTCCCCCCGCCGATCCTTAAGATTTATGATTTTCAGTTCTATTCAGCTTATACGATACCGAGGTTTTGTTCGTAATTATATCCGATGAAAACCAAGACAAGGATGAGATTACCATAATTATTACAGCTCTTTCAGTTTCAACTTTAGTTTGAGCTGTTGCTCACTTTCCCTTTATTTTGTTTGCTTGTCCTGTTGTATTGAGCATAATGTGAGCACTGCATGTACGTGGAACTTCTTCAAAATCACAGGGTCGTGTTAGTTTGAGTGCTCAGCAACTCTGATATTTTACTGTGTTCAGCAGAACACTATTGATCTGTATGGAGAACAGCAACGAAATCATTTCGGACCACTGGGGTCAATTTTTTTTTTTACGTTCTGGCCGCCACCTACAGCGATAAATACCTTTTTTTTTTTTTTTTCAGTAAGAAAGGACATTTTTAGATTTGTGGAGGGAATGTTGTTTAGAAGAAGTTTTTAATATTAGGACAGAATATTCAACTAGTTATCTAAATCTACTGATTAATCAATGTCATAAAATAAATTTAAGATCTTCAATCATCAAATGATAATAATAATAATAATAATAATTTGGATAATATGCACCTGAACAATAAGGTCCAATAAAATCAATCAAACAAAATGACAGTCTATCCTCTTCTTGTCTGCTTCCATTTTGCCTTCCAATGATCACTTCCTATGTATATTAAAAGACGGAGAGTTACTTATCCGAATACTGCTTCAATTACTGACGTTTTAAAAAATGATTCGTTAATAAGTGAGCATTCAGATAGGTGGTCATGATTTACGTGCATTTAACGTTGTACAAACATATGATGGAAAATGTCTAGAATACGAAAATTATCCCAGAGAGCAATGATTGTCCTGAATTGTGACGACTCATTTTAAGATTTGTTTCCGATCAAAATAAGGGGAAAAGCTCATGACAAAAATAAAGACAAAATCTAGTGATTGTAATGACTAAGACAAACAAATTTAATTCAGAAGGAACATTGCACGACAACCGGTTAAGAAACAAATGTAAGTTCAGTGTTCATAAAATTAATATGTTCATATCCATATAATTATGTAACATGATGGATTTTATTGTGACAGTATGGATGTACGTATGTGTGTTCATTTCAGTGTCCGATAAAAATAAATGCTCGTAGATCTATGTATAACACTGTGCGTATACAGTGGGAATGTATATAACGTGTCTGTTTATTATATTTTGTTATTTCTTTGTGTGTGTGTGTGTGTGTGTGTGTGTGTGTGTGTCGGTGCTATCTTTGTCAAGACAACGGCAAAGACTATGGTCGTATTAATAGTTGAATGGCTAGGGGCCGAGACATATTAGTTCAACGGACTAAGCCTGATAGTCAGACGGGAATCGCATTGTCAGCACCCATAAGGCCGTGGAGAACTTCACAGGCAAAGACAAAATGAGATCGGCGAGTCTGGAGAAGAAGAGAAGAAGGTAATTTGTCTTACAAAGCCAGTGCTCTGTTAGATATTCCGTTCCGATATCTTAACTGAGAAATGTCCTCATCTCTGTCACGGTGGAACAATCGTCAGGAAGTACTAGACAGAGATCGAATGGTGAGAAATATATTCGTCAGGTCTTATATACTATCTCGTCAGATATTCTCCCTGTCACTGTGAGAAATAACTGAGCTGAATAAATCTGGAGAAGAAATGTTCACAATAAAATAAGTATGTACGTAGAGAGAGAGGGGGGGGGCAGGGGGGGGGGGGAGAGAGAGAAGGAGAAAAATAATACAGAGAGGAGAAGATATAGAGAAGTACTAGTAGAAGAAGAGGGGGGGGGGGACAAGACGAAAAAGAAAAAGGTGATTAAAAGAATAAGAGCAGAAAGAAAATGAAGAGGAACAAAGAATAGGCAGAAGGGCAAAAAGAAAAGGAAGAAGAAGAAAAAGAAAAAACAAAAGCAAAATGCAGAAAAAAGAAGAAGAAGGAAAAATTGGGACTCGTTATTGTTGTCATCGAAACTGAGAACTACAGAGAATCCCGACATCAGATATTCAGCCCCTAGGCTCAACTCAACTAACCGCTATGAAATTATTGATACAGATTGTTCTGTAAGAGGATACAAAACTGCACATATAATAGTCGTTACCGAATTTGCATTGGCTTAAAAAGAACGAAACTGAACCAAACTGACGACATAACTGCAACAGTGGCCATTATGGGGGAAAGGAACAATGGGAATGGGAGAAGAGCTACTCGATAATGCCCAAATTTTCCGTCTGTTGAACTGTCGGCGGACTATGGCGATATCAAATGGATAAGAACCATCTCTGTGGATTTGATTGTGGCGACAGAGATAATTCCACTGATTCATTGCCACAATACTACAATATGATACTGAGTGTCAGATGGTATGGTCTGGGAGCTTTGTGAACTGACCGTGAAAACAAGATCGTCTCGGACATCTTATGACTATCGATCTGACTGGAGGAATAGACAGGGAGGAGTCTTGACCGTCGGCAATCCATGGTTTCATCAATCATCAGTCTGACTGTCTCGGGCAGTTTAACGTGCCGCACATGAGATCAGTCCACTCTGCCAATTAACACTAGGATTTAGTGTCCGGTCCATGGCCGGCATTGATTGGTGTTCACAGATCTTCATCATCTGATGTCTGACCGGGGGCCCAATGTGGAATAGAACGGTTTTCGCAGTATTCCAGGAACACCCCGAATGGGATACGATTATCTTTGTCTCTTTTCTGACGTTCAGCTATGCTCTTAGCTCTTCATAATATGATGCCCGAAAGAGGACTACAAGTGTGAAGTGGTTTTTACAAGCGTGCAAAAACGCCCTAAATCAGTGGCTGACTTTGTGGCTTACTTGAGCAGCCAGCAATGTTGGTAAATCTTTATGTGGTGTCGGATCTGGAAGTGGGGAATGATTTCCAAAATATTGCATGGATACCCTGACATAAAGATTATCTTTGTCGCGTATCTGTCGTGCAGCGGTGTTCATAAATCTTCATCGTATGATGCCCAGTCCTTCTACAAGAGTGCCAATGGATCCTGAGTAAAGTATGTCTTTGTCATTTTATCTGACATCCAAAGATCTTAATGGATCCTTATCATCACACAGCAGGCACAGAGATAATTTGAACGGTAAAGCACGAAGTTTCTGAATTTAAGGATTGTCCATAGATGGTACTCTTTAACCCAAGTATGGAGGATCTTCAAAGAATCCAGAATGATTTATTCTATCTGGATATTAAAATGAAATTCAAATTTTCAGGATAAATTCTCGCCCTGATCCTGACTTTCAGCGTGTTTGTAGCTAAGGTAACTACCTTTCTCTATAACCTGCATGCTCAGACCTGAGAATTTGTTCCCCGTCTTAGATGCTCATACAATAACGAACGTTGACAGAACCACGGGTGTAACAGCTTAGGCAACAAGAAGATAATCAAATTCAGCCATCGATAAACAAAGCAAAACACCTGAATATATTCTCAATGCGAAATATATGACCATATTTCAATATTATATAAGGCAAAATACACAAAAATATCTTCAGTATTACAACTCTTCCATTTTCATTTTTTTTCTCAGCTGCCCCGCTCAATATGTCCACCCGTCTACATCTTCTCTCAAATTGGCGGAATTAGACTCCCCATAAGGTCAGATGCCATTGACCAGTTCCGCTCGGCCATTATCCGAAATGTGCGCAAAGTCCAGGAATCAGTGACTGGCCAGATCGGGATACTCTTCACAGTGTTAAGCTGGAAAGGCGCTCTCTTAATCTGTACATGTCCTTTTGACATCCTTCAGGCAGACTTTCCTAGCTGTTGTATTGAAAATAATGGCTGCTGAATCTGCTCTTTGCTATTGGTGCTTTGCTCTTTTGTTTGTGCGGTCGTTTGCTGGGATGGTTTATTGATTGGTTGGTTGGTAGCTAGGTTTGTTTACTAGTTGATTAGTTTTTTGATTGTTTGGTTGGTTGGATAATTGGTTGGTTAACTAGCTGGTTGGTTCGTTAGTTGGTATGTGGTTGATTAGTTGATTGGTTGATCGGCTGAATGTTTGCTTGATCGTTTGTCTAAGACTTTATATTTACGTAGATTGATTTGGGTCTTTGCTTGACTGGTTACGTAGTTGCTTGGGTAATTGATTGGTAGGCTGGTTGATTGGTTAGCTGGTCGATTGGTTAATTGTTTGATTGATGTATTGGTTGGCTGATTGATTGTAGTTGATTCCTCGGTTGTTTACTGGCTTGCTTGGTTTGTGATATCCAAAAAGCATTCAAACTAAAACATATTGACTGAACCGGCTAGCTATTTTGCAGCATTTCTGCTCTAACACATTTATTTATTAAACACTTTTATCCTGCTGAAATCCACAGGGTTTCTTCTCGTAGACACAAGACACACACAATGTGACCTCTCACCTTGAAATGGCAAGTTTTACCCGCGGACATGCTTTTACTGCAGTTTCTTCCCACCTGTTATAATCTTCGAATTATATCGGATTTTCTGGCTTGTATATTTATAAGTGCGTGAGGGATATCCGCAGTAGAAATGCTTCAAATGGTAACTGTGTCATAGACAGGGCATTTCTGTCCTTTTATCTTTCTAGTAACCAGCCAGAGGTTCTTGATGCAGTAAACATGAAAGAATGACCTGCAGCATTTCGCCCATTGAGATATTTATGTTTTAGATTAAGCCCGTGCGAACTTTTTCACGAGATCACCAAACCCTTTTCAAGTCTCAATCTTCTTCTTTTTTTTGTGAAACCCGATCTTTCGTGATGTTAATTTTTCTAACCTTTTGCAAAGGAGTGTGGTGTTTTGTGTTGATCAACAATCAGTCTCTGGCGGGGCAACTCTCGTTGTGCAAATTCTCTTCGCGTTCTTGACAATTCTCGTCTTCAAATGCCGTCAACATTTCCTAGCAAAGTGGCACAAGCTGAAGGGTAAGATATTTCCCCAGATCACAGTGACATTTAAAGTGCATTGCGTGTGTTTTAACGCAGCCATTTACTGTCACATTGTTCAATGACGGATTAACACAGAGTTTCAATGGGAGATCTTTTTTGTCCTTTTTTTGAGGGCTTACGTTAACAGAGGATACACTGATACCAAGCTATGTGAGAGAATTTTCCTTTGGTTCAAATCTAATAACAGAACATGGCGACGCAAAGTAGGGGATAGAAATTGAAATATATTTTACACAGGGACATTTACATGCCCTAGCGTGCGAAACATGCGTCATGTGATACAGATAGAATTGAATAGTCAAGATGAAGAGGAGAGGAACCATCGAAACAAGCAAACGGCAATGCATTTAGTAACCATATAACAGTTATTCTACCAGCATAGACTTCCTTCTTATATTGCGAATGAAGCGAACATGAAGCGGGCCAATCTGCTGCTTTAAGGGAGGGCGAGTTGAATTGCCTATTGTCTAACCAAAACAAAGCAAATCGCTTGTTGCAAACGTTTCTTGTTTATGGAGTTTGAAGTTATCGGAAAATGACGATCAAGAACCTCAGGATCAAAATATACTCAGTTTTCTGGAATTCTTTCCCATTTGTCGTGTCCATTATACCAACGAAATGGGGATTAAACGGATAGAAATAGGCAACAACATAGGCCTAGTCACAAACAATAACAAACAAATAAGAAAACCACACTGCTATATTCCCCCCTCCCCCGATATTATTGGCTCGTTAAAAACTCCTTTTTTGTCTCAGCAGGACAGTATATCCTTTAGCTACTCCTGCAAGCAAAGATATTTTCCAAGCAATTACGAGTAACACAATGCCATTTGCTTTCACTTAACATTTGCAGACCGCGCTTTGGCAAATAGTATTTTAAATCTTCCCAGTCTGTTTTGGCAATGAAACTATGATATAAAGGGTTATTATATTCACATGTTATTATTTTACTTACTTAAACAGAAAAGTGTATTTCGAAGAAGGACGGAAGGATGAAACTCAAGACTGAAACACCTAAAAAAAAAAAAAAAATCCATCCGCTCCTATGAGCCACCAACAAAGACCAGGCAGTAATCCATGGATATTCTGTTGTTTCCTCTTCTTCCATCGCACGAAAATGAGATGTGTGGCTCTAATATGGGCAAGATGGCGGCAAATCATTCAATCCATATGGGTATGGGGGGGGGGGGGGGGGGGGGGGGGAAAACCAAAAAGGTTCAGTCCACCTCG
>JBCEWB010420615.1:16276-38930 GCA_039654565.1 Peronia peronii | reverse complement strand
ATTTATACAACTTGTGAAGCAAGAAAGCTTGATGCGTCATTGGTTAACTTCAATAAGATGGGTGAAGATTTGGAAATAAAAATAAAATATATGCAAATGTTATGCGAAGTGTTTGTGACAGTATCACAAAGCTTGTTAGTGAATGAACTATAGGGCAAACTATGGAGTGGTTTTATGGCAGTGAATAAGCAAACAGTGAGATGATAGTTTATCTTTTCCTGTTTGGAACTTTGGGGTTTTCAATCTGTTATCTCCTAAGATCTCTGAAGCCTTTCATGGCTATGAGACATCATGATTATCATATTTCCATAGAACAAATGCTGCTGTGGCTGGAACAATTTCAAGGTTGAAAGTCTGGGTATTTGCACAAACCTCAGGTTACCATAGTCAGATCTATGAATCTGACATGATTTCTGAAGATTCTGAAGATTGTGAAGCTTGGTGTTTTCACAAGACACTGGTCAAACTTGTGAGTTCAACATGAAATGGTATCCCAAGACTCTCATCTCTGTGAGATTTTATATTTCTTGCTGCAGTGAGAGATACTGGCTGGTTGAAAGGTAACTCTCTATTTTAGATTAAATAGGCTATAAATTATTTATTTATTGTAATTTTTGTCTCAATTTTTTTTTTGAGCTTGATCTGTAACGTTTTGCATTTGATCTATAATTATAATGTGTGAGAATTTAATCCAATCGTATCTGTCTTTTTCAGATGGATTATTGTGCCTGAAATTTCAAACCCTACAAACATGATTGAGCATCCAGCTAGTGGCACATAATGAAGTTTAGGGAAAAAAAAATCTGAAAAGACAGATACAGAGAAAATTCTCGTACAATAAAGATCAAAGACAAAAAATTGAGACAAAAGCTACAATAAACAAATAATTTGTGATGATTTCAAAATAGGAAGTTACTTTTTAATAATCCTGTAGAAGCTGGAAAAAAGTGATTTCTAAAGAATCTCATGGCCATGATCCTGATTATCAGAAAGCTGATAAGAATGAAACTCAGTTCATCTCACAAATCTTTATAGCAATTCAGCAAAGTAGAAGAGAGAGACGAAAGGAGAGAAAAGTCCAACAAAGCTGCAGATCTTTCAGTCATGTTTTTATTTTAGCAATTATCAATGTTAATTATCAATGTCAAGCTTGTATAACATGGATGCTGCAGATACTACCAGTATCCGGAATAGCAAAATAGGATATCTTGAGCATGAAATGTTTTCAGATCCTAGGTCTCGATAACAGCCAGAAATGAGGACCTTGTGAGCACGGCTGAAACCGACCGAGATGACAAAAGGACTATGGAAATTTGGACTCCCACTAAAACAGTTGTCATAATGAAAAGACACAAAACCAATGAAAATATCACGATGGATAAACCGAAGAGATGACAGGAAAGTGAGGTTGGAGAAAGCCACACACACACAGATGCTAGGAAAATGAGACCCCTGGATGCTTCGCTGTTATGAAAAGACGGCAATCTGTTAATAAAAAACTGCAACGATTAAATCAGAGCGACGAGAGCAGACGCTCACTATGGGATGAGTCAATTGCAGGATTACAAACAAGAGAAATGTGTATGAGGTTCATAGTACTAAAACAACATATGAGAGAAATGAACCAGTGACAGAGAGAGAGAAAGTGTACAAACACAAAGCACTGCCCATTTTTTCTCTCTCTCTGGCCATAAATGACAAAGAATCCAGAAGCACTGCATGAAAGTGAATGAAAAAAATGTAACTGTAATTTCTGCCTTAAAACAATATATATATATTCTTAATTCAATGAAATTACTCAATGATATAATTCACACAATTAACAATTCTTAAGCAAAAAAATGTAGCTCACACAGTTCTGGGAGAGAGTGCCACACCATATTCATTATGTTCTACCTTGAGATTGTCTGCCTGGTTAGTTAGGTTTGAATTTTATAGAACTTTATCTTTACCACAGAAGTAAAGTTACTTTAACTCGAGCTCAGATTTAAGTTCATTCTGTAGATTACACGTTGACTTCATTATTTATTTCATTCCATATGCTAATATTGTTATTTTATTTAACTTCACCCTATAACCCAACGGAGTGCAGATGGTTATTGACTTAAGAATATGTCAGACATGTATGATAAATGGCTTTGGCTGAGGAGAGCGCATAAATATTTTACGATCTATATCAGTTTTATAAAACATCTTGAATGTAAAATCTCCAAAAAAAATGGCAACTGCAGACAGTCCTACTTCTCCTATCTGAGACTCATGACAGATTACAAAGATATAAATAAAATCTTTGAAAGCAAGAACAGTTTTTGTAGAATACAGTGTGCCAAACTCCTAATAGCCAGTTTTAAGTTGAAAAAGAAAAAAAGGATGATGATATCTGAGAAATGCATGCAGAGAATTTTTTCACTCTACATTATATACTGATACATGGTGGACAGAAAACGCCCGTTCAGGGTGTGAAAAAAATCTTCCATACGAGACAGACTTCTGAAAATAGAACAGTCCATTCAAAGTTTAAATATTTTGGATTTTGACATTAAACATGCTGTATCAAAATTCTTCCCACTGAAAAACAGATGAAAAAAGAAGAAGCTTGCCTGGGAGGGAAATAGCAGCACAGAGAGATAAATCTACAATCTGAGTAACTGAATTCTATAGAATTTAATAACATTACCCAAGACAGAAACAACAATTTATGGATTGGATCTCATAAATGAAAAGAAAGACACATTTAAAAAACTCTATCTGATGAATTTTGAAATAAATTCAGAGTTCATGTAGAGCTTGAGGTAGCTTAAACACCAGAAAACAAGAGACAAAGAATGTGGAACAGCCACTGCATGGTGAATAGTTCTCCAATGACTAAAAACTGAACACAATTTTCTCAAATAACTTTAGGAGTTCTCTAACATTTTTAAAATTCATAATAAACCAGAGAATATCTTTACGGAGCCCTAGCAGATTATAAATATATAGCAGATGTCAGTTTTCTATGATATGCATTCAATTCAAACATTGAGAAATTTCAGTACATAGTTGGTTTTCCCAAAGTTCTGCACACAACATCACCACTAGGTACTGTGAATTCCAATTCTGTCCCTTTCCTAATCAAACAGAAAATAATTGACATTTAGAAAGAAAAGATAACAAAGTATTGTACAGTGTTTTCTATATATATATAGGCCTACAGGTCGCCCTGCCACATTTTGCCACACAAAAAGGATTAAAAGCATGAGTTTTGTGTCAGCTAGAACCTTTAGACCTAGACCGGATGGAAAGCACCAAAAGCTTCAGCAAAGAAGTCCAAGAGTGACTGAAGTTCATCAGAGCCTCCTACTTGTGCTCACTTCTGAGTCTCAATTGTCTTTTTTACCCACTGCTTACAGAAGACCCAGAAAACTGGACTGGCTGGTCTGATAATGCTGACCCTGTTTACAAAAGGCATTAGCGTAGCATAATACTCTAGTTGGCCTTACATGCAAGCAGTTTTTGGCATAGTTGAAAAAAAAAATCAACTATTTATATCTATAACAACAATGAGTGCTAAATGAAAAATAACAAAATTATTATATATTATTTTTATTTTATTTTTGTTTTGGAATGAAATTTTAAAAACGATACTGTCTTCATGTGGGTGAGTATAAATATACCCTTGCATAACATCTGTTTAACAAGTTTTTCGTGAGGACCAAATTAAACTTTCACTACTTCAGGAAATGGAAATAGAGTTGCTGGCTTAGCAGCTGACAGATGAGATTGTTCTACAAGATCAGGAGGTGATCATCGCTACTCACTGCAGATATGAAGTGTTATTTTATCTGCCTAACAGATTCTCTCAGAAACATTAATGCAGTTCTCAGCAAAAAGTTCCCAGCTTTTCCTGATTTTTAATTTCAGCATTTCTTGAAAGAATATCGCCATGCACTATCTTTCATGTTTTCACAAAATGGATAAATAAATATGTGATTGAAGTCTTCTGTTCAGAATATAGAATAATTTTCTCATGCTGCAAATATTTGACTATCAGGAACCTATCACATGAAATGTGAAAATTACATTTTAAGAGACTGACGGTCGAAAGCAAGAGAAGAATAGCTCAAAGCAAAAGTTAGTTTGGAAACCAAAGTCTGAATCGATTAACTTGGTGAGTGGTTAGAATAGAAAACAGATGACAGTTAAACTGATAAGGAGTTCAAAACAATAAATAAACAATGAAGGTTAGATTTATGTGGACTTTTTTAAAAAATGAGCAAAATAAAAACAATTAGTTTGATCAGGATTTGAGGGAAAAAAAAAAGGCCGCGACTGTAGGTGAAATCAGTTAGGAAAAAAATCATGCAGACAAAAAGAAAAAAACCAAACATATTATTAGCAAATGAAGCAGCACTGTCACAACTCCGGGAAAGAGAAAAGAGAAACCCCACACACAATGAGATGTTAAGAGAGGTTATGATTGTTCTAGGGCAATTCAGACCTCGATTGTTTCAACCGTCGTGCTCATGGTCATGTCCACTTCTCGAGCCGACTGCGACAAGAAAGTGGACGCTACTTGAGCTTGTCCGTTAGCCTGAGTGAAGTAGTGGAGACAGAGAAGAAGAACTGTCAATAACATTTGCATCAACACACAGCATCCAAAGACCTTAGCTCCACAATAACACACTGCTATGGAGTATCTCTAAGTGTGTTAACCATTCATTCCTTCAACTGGCTATCTCAAATTTTATTCTGAGAGACAAACTAAAATACCGCTTGGGTTACATAATAGCAGTTTCTCACGTGGTATCTCTTACTGATAATTTATATCTGTGACTCTCACCTTCCATTATACACTTCTTACACAGTTGTTCAGGTGTATGTTACAAACCTGAAGGTTAAAAAATTCCACTCATCCTTCTGAGGCTTCCAACTCAATAATGTCAACTTTTTTTACATTTCACAAGTAAAATCAATTCACTGGATTGGTTGTCATTTGATTCGGCTATCAGCTGCTTTCTACATCCAAAGAACTCAGCTACAATAAAGACTTAGTCTGTTCAAATCCTCTTTAATTGTTTAACTCTGGAGGACTTTCTTAAAACGGTACATGTAGTTACATTCAGAATCAAGTCAGAGGCTACACTCATATATTCATTTTTCTGACTTGTTTGTAAACGATATTTTGCCATCTATTATTGTTAGTAACTCTTTAAAACTGTCTATGTTTCTCGCGCAGTCTAAAACCCATCAAACCACCATTACTAATATTGCTACTTTATAAAAAAAACGCTTACATCATCAACACAAATATTACAAGCATTATACATATTAGCGGCCATATTACTCATATATAATGGATGATGCACGAAGCATCAATTAAAAAAAAGAGTAAAATGCCTGCAAAACTGCTAAGCAGTATAAATAATACAAATATACATAAAAAATCTGTTTAGTGATAGTAAATTTGTGAAAAATCAGGAAACAGTATTGAAAATTTAACCTGTGATGAACAAGACAGCAAAATTGGGAAGTGAAAAAGAAAACTTTACTAAAACGTCAAGGATTATTCACTACATGGATGGCTGGCTTATAGCTCATGGCTGGCAGATATTTATTTGCTGCAGACTGCCAGGCCAAAAATCAAATCAAAATGACCCAGCTGTAACCATACAAAGCTCAAACATCTACATAAGTCTTTGAGGCCCATTTTCAGTTCTTTCCAATAAAAAAAACAAACAAACAAACAAAAAGAAACAAACAAAAAATTTTATAAATATAGCTCAGCTTCATAACTAAAAAAAAAAAAAATCACTTAAAGTGAAACTAAATTTGAGATAAAACCTAAAATTCCTGACTGTGATAAAGTATACGAGATTCAAATGAAATATTAACATGACAATGCAATCATGCACTTCTCCACATGCAAAAAGCCCAAATTTCATTTCGATGTTTTCCCATGTCTCTGTTCATAGCTTTGTGAAATGGTGTTGTTTTCATGCACTTTGCAACAAGACCAGTGTCAATAACATGGGCAATATCAAGAAATTACTGAACTTTTTGCTTATGCTAGGTGAAAGCCATTAAAATTTTTTTAAAAAAAAACCCAAACTTATCTCATTACGTCATCTCCAAAATACCTTTCTTCCCTGTTTTTACATTTTGTTGACTGAAGAAACTACTAATATATCTCTAATTTTCCTGGATGGTGTCAGTGTAAAACAAAGTATCTTTTGACATGTAAGGGGCTCAAATTTGCTTCAATTCTTGGGACCATTTTCAGGTCATAAAGACAAATTTCTTGGACGACATCATGATACCAGTTCTGGTAAACATGCCACATGCTCTGCTGTGAGATGGTCTATCTTCAAACAGATTCAAAATAAGTCCCTTAACCATATAACATGTCTGATATACAATTCTCATGCAAGTAAAAAAAAAAAACAAAATAAAATGACAACCGCAAACAACCCTCCAAATGACAATAAACCACTCAAACTGGAATGACATAGCAAAGCAACCTGCAAATTAAGAATTTTCTGTGACGTATAAAGAAAATTAAAAGGCAATCAGATCTGGCTGCAATATATACACACACATATAAAAAAAAGAATTAAAATTTTACTAAAAAAAATAAAATAAAAAAGTGGATAAAATTTGTGATAAAAATAGAATAATGATGTGATCTCTGTCAATAAGATGAATAGTCAATAGCTAAAGACTTCTGATGAAAGAAGGAAAGCATAAGGAACCAACAACAAGTGATACAGTAAATGTCAAATATTTTGGCGTTCTGGAAAAGAATAATGAACCATACAAATTCAGATAACTGAACTGTATAAGTTCAGATGACTGAACTGTGCAAGTTTAGACACCTGAACCCTACAAGCTGAGATGAAGTTTTGACTGTCACAATATTCTGTCATACTCATGAACAAAATCTGGATTCTGAATGAGTGCGAGGGCAATGGTGCCACTGTGCGATATGAGAGGAAGGGGGATAACTCCTAGGCCATGCTCAGGCAAACATGCAGTTATCTTTCCTGCTGCAGGAATTCAAAGCTGCCAGGAACAGGCATAGCTAATATCTAAACTACAATGCTATTTCACACAATATTTACTATAATCCACATGTATGGATTCTATATTTCACTCTGCAGTAACATATCTGTGATTTATACAATTGGCAATATCATGATCTTACACATTCTAAGTATTTGTAATTTACTTAAGAGCAATCAGTAAATTGCAAATATTTTCTGGACATACCATCAGCAAATGAGAAATGTATTTGAATAAACTCCATCTGAGTTTTAAGAATTTACAGATCTAAATGTAATTTCAAAACTATCTCTTGTTGCCAAAATATCCTGCAATTTTATTCAAATATCCTACTCGAACAGAAAATAAAATCTTAAGTAAGAACATTTTTTTTCCTCATACCCAACTGCCCAATGATTCTAGCCGATTTCTTGTCAGATCAGTGCTAAATCCACTGACGGAAAACAATACTGAAGGCTTTTTTAATCATGGTATACTCTACTGCAATAATCTTCTATCATAATAAATGTCACTGAAAAGTTTTAGCATACAGTGCACTAAAAGTTCTTTTCATGTCGATTTTTCACCATATGGGGTTTTTGGTATCATGTTAAAGCTTATTGCATGCTCTTTCAGGTGGTGAAAAAAGTTCTGAGCTGGCTTCATTCTAGCCAGAGATATTGCAGTAAAAAGAGACATGGAGGGATCCTCAGCAGTGGCCAAAATTCTGAAAAACTCGAGTTTAAATGAACGGTCGCACGCATTACATATCTACCTCACAAAAAACCCGATTTTAATGAAGAAATATTTATAAATCGAAGTAAGACCGATACTGTCTTATTCAGAAATGAATGCATTTTCAATTTCTGCAATAAAAGAAAATTTGATGTCTGACCCCTCTCATCACATTCAAAGACCAATTTCTCCCTTCTACCCCAGCGACTTACGTCTCATTTCGACTGGCCGTGAGACATATCTACCTCACAAAAAAATCGATTTTAATGAAGAAATATTTATAAATCGAGGTAAGACCGATACTGTCTTGTTCAGAAATGAATGCATTTTCAATTTCTGCAATAAAAAAAAATTCGATGTCTGACCCCTCTCATCACATTCAAAGACCAATTTCTCCGTTTTATCCCAGCGACTTGCGTCTCATTTCGACTGGCCGTGAGACATTTATTCATAAGACTAATATAACTGCACATTAATTTCATACTATGAGCCAGCCAAATGCACTAGAGGACAGCTTTCTGATTCTGTACATTATCAATCCTGAATAATGGGTAACACACAGGCATGGGATTTGCCTTGGCAAACAGCTGTTTTGAATTTGTAATGTTTTGACATGGGACTGGCATGGCATGCACCGACTGCATCTTAATTAAAAAATATATAATTCTTGGGCATGCTATCATTCCTGTTGACTTCAGTTCAAGCACCATGTAGAGTCTGGCAATCTCTTCTGAATGCTATTGCTGTGGCACAGACTACTGGTTGGCATGCACTAATTCTAAGATGGATTTTTCACTTGCACATCGTTAAGTTTGACAATCTTGTGTAAATTTTGCTAATTTTCAGACATATTACTTGGCATGCACTGAGCGCAGGACAGTTTTATTGCAAACAAATGCAGGATGCACCAAAATGATATTAAAAAATTGATTTACCAGTGATATGGTGGAATAAATGGTATATTGAAAAAAATATAAAAAATCAGGTGCGTAAGTCAAATGGACGATACTGAAATGGCCTGCCAGACCTCGGAGCTTCTCTTTGGTATATCTGTGTCAGCTGAAGAGAAAAACAGGTCCTTGAGTAATTTTCTGTATCATTAATGAAAAAAGCAAGAAGGATATACTCAACAACAAACACTCACATCAAGTATAAAGACCAGATAGAAATGAATTGCAAGAGATCTCCCTACCAAAAAAAAAATGTGAAAAAGCAAACTCAGAACTAGCTGAGGACAAGGAGAACTGAAACAGCACAAGGCCAAATGTACCAGCGACTTCCAGTATCAACGGTAACATTCAACTGTATGCATGGAGATAAATATCTGATGACTTCTGACTAATTTGTAGAGAAACCATGGCAGCAAGAGATCTAATACTATTAATTGTATAACCTATGTAAAATTGATAAATGTGACCAGGCAAAAGTGCATAGATTAGCTCTAATTTGGGTCTAGAATATTCTTCAAGTTCTTATACCTCTTTGTCCTTCATAGCAGTGCCTGGTCAGGAGAGAGGGCTTGAGATCTGTGTCAGAGATGTACTCACACACAAACCTTTAGCTAAAGATACATTTTTTTTATTATTGATGGGACGGGGGAAGCAGGGAAGGGATTTGGGGGGGGGGGAGGGAGGAGTGACTGTATCTGATCCCTTGCTTTCACAGATACAATTCTTGTTTATGACATGTCCTTTGTGGTATAAAGGAAGCTATCCAACAACATAGATTCCAATGTCTCTACCCTAACCTGCCTATGAATGAAGTGCATGTCTTTGGCATGTCTGATAAATTAAATTTTGTTTTATTTCGTTTCCACATTTCAAACACTGCGTTTATGCCTGTGATGCTATATAGTAGGCAAGAAGCATACAAAAGCTATTGCTCCCTGGAAGTATCAAAGCTGCCTAACTGTTCCCAATGATAATAATTTATTTTGTGATTTGAACTACAGTTTGTGATATAATATTTCTCTCTAATCATTCATCCCCCAACCAGCTGTCTCAACTTCTGAAACAAACAAAGGTATCAGTGTCCTTTACAAGCTAACTACAAGTAAAATTTCAGTTAAGAACTGACATCATATTTGTTTATCAAAATCTTATTTAGGAAAACATGTTACTTCTGTCTGTCAAATCTCACTTGGGAAATAGAAAAAAAAATTATACGATATCCAGTTCCACCACTGAAAATGTCTTACATCTCTGTGTTAAATCTATGTGAGAATACTGCAGGCAAAAACTTTTGAAAGAAACTTTTCTGCTGCCTACGAAAGCTTTGCCTGCACTGCAATGTATTGTAAAAAAATATTTTAAACAACCGAAAGCAGAATTTTAAATTGACACAACATGACACAGAAAACTGATTTTGATCAGTTATTTGAACTTAAGCAAATGTCTTGCGCCCAGGGCAAATGAGTTGGAAAGCATCACGTGATTTCAAGTCAGAGCCGTTTTTTTATCGTTTTTTTACTATTTTCTGACTATAATACCAAAATGTTTCTTTTTTCAGGTTAAAAAAGGTTGAATTGTCATTTTGTGAAAACAAATAAAATTTTAGTATCTTAATCGGAAAGTAGGTAAAAATGACGAAAGCAACCATAGATCTTTATCGCCCAGCGCGACTTCCGACTCATTTGCCCTGGTCGCAAGACAAATAACTTCACATTAACACGACATCTTGCAACAATACTTAAAAGCAAAATATTGAGGTAAAACAATAATAAAAATGCCGCAGCTACTCACCACGCTCAGTCCTCGATGTGTCTTCTTTGGAATCTTTGTCTTGTTGTAGCTGGTGTCGCGGAGACAGCGCAGTGTTATGTCTGGGATGAGAGCTAGTATGACAAACAGCAGCATGGCCAGCCAGGTGATCGAGGTGTCATAAATGTTCTCCAGTCCTTTGAACAAGTCGTTGGAGTCAACTATAAAGGAACTGTGAAATCATCAAAGAGAACTGACTTGAGTCACTGATTATTTTGATTGATTTATTGTCTGACTAACTGACTGAGGGATCGATTGACTTCGGCAACTAAGATGTCAAGACCATATGTCTTGTGCCCAGGGCAAATGAGTCGGAAGTCGTGCCAGATGATTTCGAGTTACAGTTTTTTTTTACTGTTTTTCACTCTTTTCCAACTATGATACCAAAATTTTTTTTTTTCAGGATAAAAAAGGTTAAACTGTCGTTTTGTGAAAACAAAACAAATTTTAGTATCTTAGGCGGAGAGTAGTTAAAAACGACCGAAAACGGCCGTGGATCTTTATCGCCCAGCGTGACTTCCACTCATTTGTCCTGGTCACAAGACATATTATCCTACAATTTTGCCTTTCAAGGATTTGAACTATTGAAATGAAAGAAAATGATTTATGACTTGACTGACTGATTGATTGACTGATTGATTCACTCACTGATTGATTAATTAATTGATGGACTAATTGATTGATGGAGTGGACTGATTATTTGCAATTAAATGTTTTTGTGATAGAATCACAGCCACATTAACAGATATCTTGTATTGTGAAGATTACTCTGCCAAACTGGTTCTTTTTACGCCAGAACAGATGGATCTGGCCAAAAAAAAAAAAGCTGTGTCATCATGCCTTGCTGTCAGCATTGTTCTAAATAACTCGGCAAGATACAAACACAACACTGTAAATCACTGGCACAGTAGTGGAACAAGTGCCAGAACTCGTAGATCATTCGCATCACAAGAAAAACACCTAATTATGTATTTTCAAAAATAGAAGTTCTCTTTTGTTATATATTCAAGTTCAATTTATCCAGTTTTGCTCGAAAACAATAGAAACAAATTGTATATACCGATAATTCAAGTCTACATGTCCCAGGTATTGACTTCTCCTGTACATAATTTGTTTGACAGACTATGAATCACTTTTTTTTTATCCTTCGGGTTAGAAATGTTCAAACATTTTTTCTTGCATCATTCATGATATACAACATAGCATAAAAGTATACAGTAAGAATTTCCAGGTACTTACGGCCAAAAGACATTTGTATAAACTGCTGACAAGACGATGAGTCCCAGTAAAGTGATGGCGTAACCTATCACCTCTGGCAGACACCAGTAGTAGGTCTCCAACATCAACTGGATGAGGGGAGAGAGAATTTATCCAGAAATATTAACCTTAGAATTATCAAGAAACCAATCTATTGATCAGGAGCTTTTTAACCCTCAGAGCCTCAAAAATACAGATAGGTGTGTGATATTTAACCTGAAAGTATTAGTCAAAACTGACTTCTGATGTACCAAACTTCTCATTATGGTATTCATTTATTCCTGGTGCAGAAATGACACCTTGGCCAAAAGACAACACAACCCAAGTACATTCTTAATTTGACTGTATAGAACAGTATTTGAAAAGGAAACCTCACACAAAGTATAATAGCCAAGTCTTGAACCAAACTAACCCTTGATTTTTTTCAGGGTTAGGTCCAAAAATTCACAAATAGAAATAAGAAACCTTCACAATGATGCGAAAGTAGAGGGCTCTATTGTCTTAATTTTTCAGCACAGTAATGAAAACTCCACTTTGTTTCTGTGTTATATCAATATGAACCATTCTATGAACAGAATTTCAGTATATTTGACAGGACAGGTTACAGAGGTGTAAACTTTCTAAAACAAGTCGTATCAGTCTGGATGATTTTTTTTTTATGTGTTTATAAGAAATTTATATATTATATATCGCAGTCTAGTCTTAAGACATTGTTTTTCAATAATGTGTTATAATTCCAGTGGTAAAACTTCATACCCCAAGAGCTATCACATTGAAGGGTATCATCATAACTTTAAACATTGTACATTTCACAATTCAAAAACACTGATTGATTTACTAGCTCAAAACATATGGGAGACTTCAAAATAATGTAAAAACAAAGTTACAGTTAAGTAACATTCTTTTCATTACATTTTGTTTTTTTCAGATAAGATTATGCATTGACATTATTGAAGACCAACTGTTTTTAATATTTACTGATTTGCTCTTAATCAACTGATCTGTTCATCATCAGAAAATCAACCAAATCCAATCATGCAATATTCCATGTCAAAAATTTTAATCCTGTTTTTGCAATGAAAGCTCTTGATGGCTCTGGATATAATTTTTCACAAAATGTTCAAATACATATAATATGCAATCTAACCATAGGGAAAAGACTTTCCTAATAAAAGAATAATGAAGAAAAAAAATCCGCCCCCCCCCTCCAAAGAAAGGATGAATGTGTGGCCATAACTTTTATGAGGCCTCGAGAATTTATTTCAAGAATTTCGGTTGTTCTTGTCACCTGAAGTCTTAACATAGAAAGGTGTCGTTGACAACCCACCTTAATATTTACAGCCAGCACAGTTGTGTAGGTTATCAGAGCACCAAAGTCATAATTTGAAATGGTCTGGGAACAGATCAAAGATATATAAAGGTTTTAAAACAAGATAAACTGAGGCAAAAAAGAAAAATAATTTTTTCTCCATAATACTTGCTCCCTTTCCACATATTATAAAAGAAAACCTGTGAAAGTTTCTAAAATATATATATATATATATATATATGTATACAGTACAAATTTCATTCATAAGTTTTCTGTCAGATCTAAATGATAACCTGTGGCAAAAAAGTTCTGTCCAGGAATTTTTATATGTGATAAAAATGAGTACTGCAAAGACAATATCCAACCACAGCTCCTTTGCTAGAATGTTCAAAATCAAAATTTTGTATGTGAAAAGTGTCATTATATCCAATTATATATATACTGATTTTCTATTTAAAAGTTAACACATTCCACACAGGTCCAGACATCCATAGAAAGCTTCTAACTTCCTTATAGAGTCAACATATTTGTACACAAAGTCTCCACATTATCCTCACAAATGAATTAGAACAATGACAAAATAAGAACTTACCACACCGGATTCAAAGATTGAAACACCTTTCCAGTTGATGAAAAAGTAGCCAAAAAAGAACACCACACTATGGTACAAACCTGGTGTAGAAAGATTTTGAGGAATGAGAAAACAAAATTTTAAACATTTTTTAATGAAAACATAAAATCAGACAAGGTGTGATGATAAAATACAGTGTAATATAATATAATGCAGTAATATCATACAATATAATATGATAAAAAAATAATCTAGATTTGATGACAACAAAACATCTCATCAAATATAAATGTAACTGAACCTGTGTTTTTCTTACTAAGTAATATACTCTTGGACATGATAATATATGTCAAAACTGTACAAACCAGATCCTATTTTGGACAGAGACTGTCTACTGAACTGTTTAAGAAGAACAGAAACCAAACTGTTGTGAAGGGCTCAAAACCTTTCTCATTTATACTTTGCACATCATTCACCCCTGGCTTCATTAACACAAGGGTGACAAAATGCTCATTTTAGATTGTAAGTTAGACTTAAACTGTCAATTTCTGATCATCAGTAAATATCATTATGATAAAAGTAGCATCAGAATGGATTCTTGTGACACTTGCAAGGATGATAGAAATGAACATTGTACAGACAAAATCCAACATGTTCAGTCCTCAGATTTTCTATACAACATCCCATCTTTCTAAGGGAAGTTCTAGTGATTTTTCATCAGAAAGTTGACATACTCAACACAGTTCCCAAATTTTCATTTTCCAAATTCATTCTGAATTTATTTTTGATTTTGTTTTTGTTTTTTTTCTCCATTTGTTTGTTTTACAAAGTGATGTCTATAACTTGTCCCAATATGCTAATGCGTCACATGTCAAAGTTTCCTAAAACACTTGACTTCTATCGAACAAAATAAAAAAGAAATTGAAGAGATCAAAGCAAAAAATGAGACTAACATCACACAAGAGTTATTTTGAGCAAGGGAAAAAAACAAAACAAAATCTTGTTCTGATTTTGGGAAGGGATTCACTTTCAAGCTGTATTTTCTTCTAGCCTTCACTGGCTACAATATAAACAGCCACTTCTTTTCCTGTAGTTTCCATCAATGTGTGCACATTTACTTTTAGTGAAATGTGATTGAATTTTCTTACATCAAATCCCCCCCCCCCTCCCCACCCACCCTAAACAACCAAAAAAAAAAAAGCATGTGGCCTGATCTACCTCAGGTAGCTAAAGCCAGACAAGGCAATAAGAGAGGATTTTATTTCAAAAGTACAACAGCTTCTTCTAACGACAGAACTCACCTATAGTGTTCCATTTTATAAACTCAGGCCAACTTAGAAGAGAATTCCTGCTTACATCTCTGTCAAAAAAAAAGAAAAATACTCATGAAGGCAAAAACAAACAAACAAATAAAAAAATGTAGACAAATAAATAAATTTATGCTTGAAGGCAAAAAAAAAAATGTGACAGAAAGTCAATGTTGTAAAACTAGACAAAGTGTCAGAATTGGTGTTGATGAACAGAATCAGATCTGACAGACTATGGGATCACAGAAATTAACTTTGAATGTGAGGATTTTGGCACAGGAAAGTGTTGATTGTTTTCCTCCCCACTGAAACTATTAATGTATACATGAAAAATGAAAAGTTTCCTATCTGTTCTATTACCTTTTGCCATACATGGGGTTGACCAAACAATCCCTTTTCTCTTTGTTATTTGAAACATTGATCACAAAACAATGTGATAAAAATTGCTATGGTAAGAGGAACATTTTCCTTAGACCGTAAATTTTTCGGAATTTTTCATGATAAATTATTCCATCACAGGGTGCAAAAGTCACTTTTTTCTTCTTTACTGTACTTGTTCTGACATGTGATAGAAGAGACTGATACTAATCCTACGAGCGTAAGCCAGTGACTATAGTAGAGTTAAATTTTCCTTAACATATTAGTCTATGCTAAAAAAATGCCAGTTTAGACTATTCTGTTGTTACTTTGTTGTTTGTGACTAACAAAGTTATGCAAAGGCAAAATCTGATAAGCAATTCTCAGAGTAGACTGGTACTTTGATGCTTCTGAAATTAAACTTTGAGACAAAAGAACCATCAATTTGCATTGTTCTAGTAATGATCATTGACTTGTGTGTTCAGAGTATCATCATTATCGTTCCTCCCATAATAAAAGTTGTTGGGATGCCATACAAAAGACAACAGTCAAGGATTGTTTTTGTTGGCAGTTATGTATGACATTCTTTGGCACTGTCGAGCCAGGTTGTACGTGGTCTGCTTCCCTTGCATTTGGTTTCCATTTGTGCAGGCAGAAATTTGACATGGCAGCTTACATACTGACAACATCATTATGGCGATGGCAGGCACTCAAGGAGATCAGGAGCTGGATTATTGGAAATTTTGTCTAACTAAATCAAAGAAACCAAATCAAAGACCTCCACACATGTAAACAATACACAGCCATCTCCAGACAGGTGAACGATGTTGTGTATGCAATGACAGGAGAGCTTTTTACCTGTATAAGCGTGGATGTTTAAACTGTTTACCTGTATAAGTGTGGATTATTAAGGAGGTCAGACTGCGGCTTGTGCTGCTCGAAGACACCGTAGATAAGGATGGGCAGGGAGGTGAAGAACAGATTATAGCACAACAGGTAGAATGGATCATACAAGGACTGAAACACAAAAAAAGGAGAAAAACAAAACAAAAAACTAACAAATAAAATCCATACAGCCCCAGCAAACTGAAAAACAGAAATGGAAATGAGACATAGAGGGAGAACCAATGGAAATCTTATAGCACCAAATATTTAAACACAAACAAAATTATAATAAAATGAAGTATATTCATCCTGTCTTTGAAATATAAAAAGAGGACTAAAGGAGATAGAATGACATTGTATCAAAATTTTTAATTGAGAACAAAATTCATAAGACAAAAATAGAAAGAAGCAAACCAATAACTGTGGATTACTGAAACTAAAAAATAAATAAATCTGATACCTAGCCTTCTAGCATGACAAGATAAGCTGGACATCTCTCACATATTCTATGGCAGATTCATTATTTAGACAAAAAGTTGCTGCCTTAATAAACTGTCCCAGAAAAATTTCTGCCTAGACTCATTCTCCCATGCACATGCACACTGGAATGATAAGCCAAGATAGGCCAGGAATTGACTAGTTCCATGATTCCATCTAGAAAGATAAAAGAAAGACTTACCTGCTGGGACCAGGCATTGAATATCGCATAATACAACTGGCCTGTTATCCAAGCTATGTTCTGAAAGAAGATAATCACAAAGAAAGAAATCCATGACTATGTACATATACGTGATCAAAGCAAATTAAGGAGGATTAACATGTTACGACTTCCATTCAATCTCAAATCTGGAGAACTGAACATGGATGTTTTCTTTTTCAAAATCTCTCTCTCTGTAAAGCTTTCTGCCTGGCCCTAGTTTATTTTTTTAAGAGTGCTTTATATGATCTTCAAGATATTCTTGTTTACATCTGTGCATTTGGGTTGTCTTTTATTACGCATATATACAGATATCGGGCATTTCTGAACAATACTAGATAAGGTAATTGAAATTTTCTCACACTGTCAAAAGGAGAGTACAACTTGTTTTCAAAGTAAAAGAAAGCATAGTATTTGATGTTGTCACCCCTACAGATAAATCCTAAAAGCTACACACACCAAATGAGCAAATTAGTAAACATAAAACTTACTATAATGCTATTAGACCACAGTAAATCAGAAGCCGTAAAATTGTAATTCCTCATTAAATGTACTATTTGCATTTTTTAAAAAACTGACAATCCTCTCCACTCCTATCCAGTGAGTGAAATATTTAATTAAAATTTTCTCTCACACACAGCAATTCACTATTTGGATTCTAAATATTTTCTCTGTTGTCTTGAAAATGTAGCAACGAGGTTAGAAAAATTGGTCATTCCATATGTGTACTGAATTTTTAACTTATCAATTCTCCAGATTGTTACTTATTTATTTTAATGTTGTACATTAGTCACCTGTTGATAGTCCATGTCTTAAATTTTAAGACATTTCTATAAAATGAGTTCCAAGAGTATGACTGCCATTCCACATAAAGAGAGATAAACTTTAAAATCTTAAACTGTTCAGCACTTGTGATATTCACCAAAATAACTGGTGAAGAATGAAAAAACTATTTTTTAAAATTTGTAACTTTATTGACATCATGTCTTCTATCTCTATATTTTTATATCCTGTTGGTGAATCTAACACTACATGTGTGCTGTCATACTAAAAGGCCTATGGGTAAAATTTATAACAGCATCTATGCAACCTCCATAGATATAAAAGAAGGAGGAATAACTCTCAAAATGGATGGACATTTGATGAATAGGAGGGAAACTTAGGAGCTTTTGCTTGAAAGGACATAAGGTGGGCATCATGCTCTAATTTTTGTTGAAATCAAACAGCTGAACAACACCATGGTCTAATGTCTCTATGGAAATCTAGATCTGCAGATTGCACAAAAAGAAGAAAGTAGTTAACAGAATTTCTTTCTTTCAGACTAACAGCATCTCAGTTAGTAACAAAATTTGACTATCCTACTTTGGCTAGGCACAAATGTAAGAAAATCTGAAACAAATAGACATGAATTAAACAATTTATTAAATCTTTCCTTACCTTGTAGAAAAAATATTGCACTAAAACCGCAATGCGGTGATAATACAGATGGCCGTGGAAGAGAAGAGCTCGGCGCAAGAAGCGGAATTTACCAAAGGCATAGTCGCTGTTCCGGACTGCTTGTCTCCCTTCTTTTCCCATGATTCCTGACAAAACAATATAACACATACCATCACATATAACCACATAACAAACTGAACAGATTTAAATTACCATATTTCTCAGTGAAAAACTGTTTCAGGAAATACCATGATTTTGTTTTCAAAGACCTAGTCTTTTATTACAATTCAAATATAAGAAGATATTGAACTGAGCACAAAGTTCTTCCCAGTTTTCACAACTTTCTGGAAGTATCTGAAACATTAACAAATATGGTTCATCAGTGTCCATGAAAACAATGCTCAAACTGTTACTTATTAAAAAAGAAGGCTTTTGCAGTACATCTCCACAGTCACAAATGCATATGACACACCATACAATATATGGCACTGCGCTACCCATGACAGACAATTGTCACTTTTTTAAAAAGAACAAGTCACTTTTGCAGCGGAAATCATGTACCAAAACATAAATGATTAGATTCCCCAAAGATGAAATAGCCCAAGCAGACCAGAGATGTGCTCACCAATGCCCACATGGGCCTCCTGTATCATACTGACATCATTGGCTCCGTCTCCGATAGCTGCTGTCACCGGGGCATCTTTCGAATTTTTGATCATCATCACAACCTGCAATATATGAGACTTGTACTGAATGAAAACCTAACATCTTCTCTTATAAATATTCTTTTGATAAAATACGAATGGCTTAAAATGATGAAATGAAATCATCTAGGCAAAAAAAAGCAAACAGAATGTTTCAATAGAGGATATCATTACTGTTCCTAACAAAAATTAAAACTGATCTCTTTTGTGGTGTTTAAATACTGTGTCAAGTTAAGAAGATTATGAAGGAGATCTGAGAGATTTTTACTAGTAGAGTGCAATGACTTAAATGCTTGAAGAATTGGACCCATGGTTCCTTTAGTGACAGAATCAGCAGATAGGATCGAGGATTAAGCAAACTGGTCTTCTCAGATAAGAACAAAAAACTAAGCCCTGTATTCATGCTAAACATGTCATCAAAAAAACCAAAGATTCCCATCTAGTTCAAAAGCAAAGAATACAAATTTCGGTTCTCTGTGTACAAGTCAATTCATTACATGAGACTGTCTTTCATTGAGCAAACAAACTTCCAACTTTTAGTATGCTGAACACAGAACTGCGACACACCAAAAGCACACAGTAGCCAATACAGTGAAATAATTCCTACTCAGAGAGATAAAACATCAGCTCACTGGATAGAAGACAATATACAACACACAACTGCTAATATGACTACACACTGAGCGCATGGCCGTCGTAACAGCAAAGTATGTAATGTCTGACACAGTTCAGGCACAAAGATGACAAACCTCTGCTTTCTGTATAGGAGACATCCTACAACACAGTACAGCGACACATTGAGCACACAGCTGTCGGAGCCAGTCCTGGTAATTCGCCACAGCCCACACCAGGCTCTTCCCATCTATGACCAGAGCATGTTGTCTCTCCGGCCCATGGAGTGTCGCTCTGTGGGACAGGACATCAACAGAAAATTTACTACATGCCCAACAGCAAATACAATATTTCAAATCAACTATACAATGAAGAACAGAAAACAGAGAACACAGAAAAATGTTTAGCTGATAAAAAAAGTTCAGTGATTTAGTCTTCAGGGGCAAAGGAGTTACATAATAATGCCATAGCTTTGATATATCATTGACTAATGTAATGACACTATATGCATATCATATCAACTCTAATGTTAAGTCAGTCCTATTGTATGGAAGTGAAACTTGGAGCTTAACTCAGACCTGGACCAACAAATTCCAAAGTTTTATAAATGGCTGCTTGAGGAAGATCCTACGAATCAGATGGCCAGATACCATTCAAAATGTAGTTCTCTCAGAAAGGACACAGAGACACAGAGACAGGTCAACGAAGATGGAGGTGGATAGGACACACCCTTAGGAGGCCATTCAGCAGCACTACAAGGCATGCACTTCAATGGAACCCACAGGGACAGAGAAATAGGGGTAGGCCGCGAACAACCTGGAGAAGACTCATGGAGGAGGATTTGTGAGAAGTGCCCAGGATAGGAGAAAGTGGAAGTCTGTTGTTCGTGGCCTATACCCTGATACAGGGTGAAAAAGGTGTTGATGACGATGATATGCATAAAAAAACTGATTTTTTTTCTTATACTGATGGATGACAGGGCATTCTTTTTATCACAGACTGCCATGGGCAAGCTAATGCAGACTGACCATGATATCACTGCTACTGGTATAGAAATGGGCTTGGGTACACAGCCATGTCTTCAGTTCTTCTTGTTTTTTACTTCTATAGTTATTGTTTTTGTCACTAATATCAACTGACACCAATGTAGATGCTGTGTTAACTTACAGAAATTTTTTTGTAACATATGAGACGATAACAAAGCTGGTCATTTGGATTGTACTCTATAAAGCAAATAAGTAGGATATTTCTGTATACAGTAACATTCTATTTATATTTTTTCTATTATTTCTTAACTGCCCTAACAAACCAGGTTCCAAAACTAGGTGAGTAAAATAAATTTATTTAATTTTAAATTTATCAATTCTCTGACAGTTATTTAGTTATTTTAATGTGCTAAGTTAAGTTGATAGTTCTTGTTTTAGACTATACGACATTTGTATAACATACCGGTGGTTATGGCAATATGATGATCATGGTGATGATAATCAGAGAATAAAACATACTGTAAACTGAAATCAACAGAAATAATCAAATGTAAACACAGACAGACTAAGGTCATCACAGCCAGGCAAAAGGAACAAGGTAAAAATGAAATGATAAATAACACCAAATGATGATGATGATGATGATGGAGGCAAAGATAGCCTGTCCCATTTCACTGGGCAGAGACTCACTCCTGCATGAGATGCTTCAGCTGTTGCTCACACTGCTCCTGGGAGGTGATCTGGGTCAGGTACAGCTCCGTCATGTCTGTGTTGAAGTGACCGGCTGAGTGGCTGATATTGACCGCTGTCTCTTCCTTGTCGCCAGTCAGCACCCATACCTGTGAGATACAATAAGACAAAAAGATATAACAAAATGGTAACCAATGTCTCATCCCTTGTCACTGATCAATACCCACATCTGTGATTTGAGATAAGGTAAGATCAGACAAGATATGATAGGTAAACAAGAGGTCAGGTGAGATAAGGTAGAAAAGATACGATAAGATCAAGTAAGATAAGATGGGATGAGATGAACAGAGGCAAGGGATACGAAATGATACTAAAGAGGTAGAAAGAGATGAAGTAAGGTAACATAAGGTAAAACTGCAGTTATAAGATAAGATGTGACAAGGCAGGTAAAGAAGTGAGTTGAATATGATAAGATAGACAAAACAAGATAGGGTGATGTGAAATGAGGTAAGACAAAATAAAGATGAGATAAGTAACATAAGTGTAGGCAAAATAAGATACAGGTAACAAAAGACAAACTTTCTTAACCATCAAAAGATAGACAGATGGATGAATGAGACAGATATACAAACACTGAGACAAACAGATAGGCAGGGAGACAAACATGGAGTGAAACAGACAGACAGACATGGAGACATACAGTGAGACAAACAGACAGACAGACAGATCGAAGACATTATAGTGAGTAGATGGACAGATAGACATGCAGTGAGACAGGCAGACATGAAGACATACAGTGAGACAGACAGACAGACAGACATGCAGACATTACAGTGAGATAGACAGATAGATATAGACAGACAGACAGACATGTAGTGATACAGATAAACAGACAGACATGGAGACAGACAGACAGGTAGACAGACAGGCAGACAAGACATTACAGACAGACAAACAGACAAGCATCTACCTTGATCCCTGCCAGTCTAAGAGCCTCAATAGTCTGTGGTACCTGATCCTGCAGCTTGTCCTCCACAGCAGTGGCTCCCAGTAAGGTCAGTCTCTGCTCTATCTCATTGTAAGCCTCGGACAACTGGCGGAACAGACACAAAACTTGAGATCTGATGCCTTCATTCTGAATCTCCACCAGACAAGAGATGGCTAGCATGGAACATGACTCCTTTTCTCTTCTTGCCTTTTATTCCTCTTGTTAGAATAAAAACTGTATAGTAACTACCTCAATGTCTGAATAGTTAACAATGCAGTGTGTTGTGCACTGTAAACAAAGGAATCGAGTCATGTGGGGGGGGGGGGGGGGGGGGGGGGGGGGG
>JBCEWB010420615.1:0-16266 GCA_039654565.1 Peronia peronii | reverse complement strand
TGAAGAGTGAAAAAGGCAGGGGGGTGTGAAATGGAAAAAAAGGAAGCAAGCCCTCTCCCCCCCCCCCCCCCCCCCCAATCATGTGACAATTCACAGTGTTAAACAAAGGAAACTTTCCCCATCATCAAATCACGTGATTACCTAAGATTCAGAACCAATCTTAAACCCTATGTTCTGACCAACCAAAAGTGAACCATACCATATTTTTGGGCAGAGATGAAAATGTTTTAAATAAATGTCCCATCACAGAAAGGAAAGATGATCCATGTAATGTGATCTCAGTTGTATTGTTCGCAGAATTGTGAGATCTCGAATAAACGTCGCATCTCGATAAGCTGATCTTAAAGCTATGTTCAAGTTTGACAAATTTAAATGATTTGTTTCACTCTGTATCATGTCCATGTTAAATTTGAATTTCAGTTAAAAGGTGTCATTGCAGATGGAAATGAAAACAAGTGGAAAAATATAAAATTTTCTAATACAGCTGTATTTTCATCTACAGTTATAGATCAATCTACTGCAGTATTCATGATCAAAAGAAATGTGAATGACAGACATTCAATTTTCTGACAAAGTTTACTTTTGGCCACATATGTTAAGAGTCAGTTTGTGCTATTGCCTTTATCGTTAATATAGTAGAAAAGTAGTCAATGATATAAGATTTCCCAAATTAAACCTTCTTTGTTGAGTTCTAGTTTCTGTTACCTAGTTTACTGTGAATCTCAGCCAACACATGAAGCATAAAAATGACAAATGATTTAACATTTTCAAAGAAAGTTCAAATTCAACCTTGTATTTGTTGATATTTTCAGTTTTAAGTCAATATGCCTCTCAGCTACCTAGAGAAATAGCACTGCTATTGGGTAAAAATGTGAAGAAACTGAAATATGAATTATATAAAGTTATTTTAAGAATCAAGACGTTGATGATAATTTACACAAAAAGATGATTCTATGCATATATGTTTTATCCCCTAATTTTCCCACCTACCATCTCTTCCCTCCTGATCAGAGACGTTTTAGCTGCCAAAAGCTGAGTGTCAATTTCCTTGTATTCCTCTTCTGATAATCGGCGGATGGCAATGGTCAATGTGCGTAGACCCAGCTGTTGGAAGGAAAGACAAGTTCACATGAATTATGCAATACAGAAGTTGATACTCTTAAGACAGTTATGAAAAAATAACTCACAACATTGTTAAACTTAAATTCGCAACACTATGAAATTGCAAAACACTGTTTTCACAGGTACAAATCTTTCCTTTCTAAGTGTATGTACTCAGAAAACGGCCCAAACAAACAAAAAAAATAATAAAGACAACTCATTTGGAACAAGACATCAAAAAGACAAAAAAGATGAGATCACTTCAAAAATGTAATCTTTCAAGAAAAATTGCTAGTTTAAAGATTTTAAAATCTTATTTTTCTTTCACGAAATCTATTGTTTTTTCTTATTGTTAAGAAATGCCACCACAGTCATTCCTTTCCTTTCCCTCTGTTTCTATATGTACTTCACTTTTCAACCTCCAGCGGGAAGATATCTCAAAACACTGTCTCTATGAAGGTGCTGAAGTTAGGGAAACAAGTTGAAATGTGAGAAAAACAAAAGAAATTACCACTGCGTATTCATCTATCATTTTCTGCGTAAATTCTACGTCTCCTTCTATCACCCTGTCAAGTATTGCAACATCAGCACCTTTGCACATCAACACATGATTGCCTGTGAAAGACAAGACAGATGGGTGATTAACTGATGTAGGAAGAATCTCACATAGCACTCACAATAAGAACATTCATAGTGATACATTCCAGCAAAGTAACAATTTTTCCTGTAAAGTAATAAAGTTTTGAACATTTGTTTCTATGAAAATGATTTTTTTCTACCTCAATTTTATTTCTGTATTTTTATATTATTTTTCAATTCTACTTACTTCTAGTTTGCAAATTATCATTCAAGTACACTGCATGCTAATTCATTGGCAATATTTCTAAAACATTTTTCCATCTATAACGTTTTTCCTTCATGGCCTTGAAAACATTGACCTTGTCAGTATTTTGTTAAAAAACATCTACAAAAGATTTTTCTATCCATCAAGTTTTCTTTTGCGGCAGACATGTTCAAATTGTCAGTATGGAAGAAGTTTCCTATCAAATTTTTCCTTTTTGCATGGATTCTGTTGACAAGTAACAGCCAATGACAAAATAAATTCATTCATTTGTTTGTGTGATCAACTGGCCTTCTGTTGCTTACAGTGGCCTGAGCTGGCTGTGCTATATTGTCAGGATGTCAGTCTGATGACTTCTGTCAGTAGACTTTATTTCTCCTTATTGATTTATTGTCACAGGATAAGATTTATGCACTGACATTTCTGAAAAAACAACATTGGACAAAAAGAGCTCCTTCTGTTTGATCTGACTTCCTAACCTTCCTCATCCTGCACTATGACACTCATGCGCTTGCGGGTGGGGTCGAAAGGCAAATTATGCAGCAAACTGAAGCGTTTCATCTCCCCATGGAAGGTCACCTCCAGACAGTCGTTGTAATAGCCGTGATAGACAATGCCAAACCTGGTGAACACAGAAATATCAAGACTGCCTGAAGAACTGTGAGATTTACCAACCTTCTTTGGCTCTGTGTCTGAAATGTGAGGCATTGCTACATAGAACACAGACAGAAAATTATACATGATTCAAATATCAATCATTCCAAACACATTACTAGGTTACCAGTGACTCTTTGCTATCTCCATATTTTCCTGGATTTTCCTGGTATCCTCGCATTATACTCTCCAAACAGAATTTCCTTTTTTTTTTTTTTTTGCCCCTCCCTTCCTTTCTTCTGCATTTGATTTTTTTTTTTTTAGTTTCTTTTTGTTTTCTGTTAGCCATGACAAATGTCACTGCCAATGTTCTTTGTCAGTAGAGCAACAACAGACAGCAAAAATGGGAATGGATTTAAATTTAATTTAAATTTTGTTACTTTGGAACGACTCCTTGCACCCACTTAGAATCAACTGAAATATTCCAAAAGAAAATTGGTGCATGTAAGAACTAAATGTGAGCGTTGCACAAATTCATTTCTGCCATCAGCAGTACACTTATCAAGCAGGGGCAATGTTCAATGTTCTTTGATTGTATCTTGTTCTAATACTATGTAGTGACATTTTTGTCTGCTTATAAATGTGAATGTCTTGCATAATTATATATATTATATCTCATCAACTGTGAAAGGAATTTCCTTTTATGGACAAATAAAATTTATCTGCTCTTATCTTATCTTTTAAATCCAAGACAGGTTTTGACTTGACAGTTGTTTGCATAGCTGGCAGTGGAAGAAGTTATGTCACTTTCCTTTACACCACTCATACATGACATTTTTCTGTCAGGTTGACAAGCCAGGCCTAGCCGGGGCCAGCCCAGCACGGCACACACTCACCTACAGCAAGCCTCTACCAAAGCTTTCTCGTCAGGTGAGCTGGCGTGGTACTCGTAATCCTCTCCTGTGGTGCTGTACATGCTCGACCGTGACGCTCTATTATTGGTGTTTAGGTGGTGAATCTGCACCGTATGGCACAGCGCCAGCACCTTCAGAAAGTCATCAATCTCTTTCTGCACAGACAAAGACAACAAAGTTACCAATAACCAAAAATGACATGCAAATTCTAACACAAATATCAAATGAATAATTGAGTGAGAGACTAAAGAAAAGGCATCAAAATAATATTACCTTAATATTTTCAACCCACAGAAAAAATAATGTGGGGTAATAAACAAATAAAGCAAAAGTTTCACTCATATTATGGACAGCAATGGTTATCACCGTTCTCCAATGCCTCTGTCACATGTTCTGACCACAAGGGAGTACCATTAAAGAATTCATCTTGCGCTGTTCTGTTCTTAGAAGATTTTCTGACTCTTTCTTCAAACAGATATTGTCTAATTTGGAAAAATATGAAATGATATGGTCTGATGAAGTTAGAGGTACATAATGTCCAAAAAATGTACATGGCTATTTTCACTGATCTGTTGCATATTTTTCTCAAAGTAAAATAGTTAAAAAAAAGAAACAATATTTTAAAACAAATATTTTAAAAAAGGGATACATCCACGAATATATAAATAAATAGACAAATACACAAGTAAATAAAGAAGTAAATAAATAAAGAATCACATTATGTCATATCGTCATAAATAAAATTTTTCGACAAAACCAGCACTCCATACAAATGTCCTACTTACAGTGAACTCTAATTGTGAGGACAGCTCAATCTCTGATTCAGTTCTCTCACAAAATGCTCCATCGACTTCCTCAAACTGTCGGCTGCCAATGCAACATCTGCGGAACACCATGGTGTTCTCTGTCAAGGTCCCCGTTTTGTCAGTGAACAAATACTCCACCTGGTGGGGAACAACAGAAGAAATAAGACACAAATTCACCAATTCAATGAAGGTCTGGCTTTCCCACTTGGACAAACTTTGTCAGCATTGCTGAAAGAAAAAATATCATCATCATTATGATCTTTGCCCTTTTCCCTGGCTGGAGTTTTGGGGGAATCTCACGAAAAGATGACACTATCAGGTAATACAGGAGGACCTTCTCACAATGAACAAGAAAAGGTAATTAAGACACTAGAATATAACTACAGCAAGATTCAGTGGTCTTGCTGAAACTGCTACAAGAAACAGTATATGAGAAACAAGACTGACAACACTCCTGGAATGGACTAAGAAAATGTTTGCAGAGATCCAGGCCATGGTCAACAAAAACGACAGATGAAGAAGGCTGGTGCACAACTTGCCTAGAGGTGTCCTGAATGGGAGGTCGTTGTGCTCAGCACTATTACTTCCCTTTACCAGACACAAGAGGGACTGGACAAACAGTGCAAAGAGGAAAAAAAAATCACTCCTGTGTTTTTTACTTGATACATACAACATGAAAAAATCCAAAAAAATTATGATGTAAAGAGAATGTTTTCTTCTTATTGTTATAATTTTAACCAATTTTTTGGCAATCACTCTCTCGAATGGCAAGATGTAAAGGGATTTTATCCTCTTTACAATGTTTGCTATGGACTGCTTTGGCTGGGAAAGGGAAGTAATTCCGCTGGTTTAAATGATCTCCCCTAACATGAGTCCCTCTTTAGGGAGGGGCAGATAATCTGTGAAACGATCTCCCATTATGAACAACAACACTAGGCAGCATTCTATATCAATTGTATCTCTGCTTCAGAACCTGGATCTTTTAAAACAATATCTTAATGTAAACACTTTTCTATGTCCTTTCAATCAATCTCCCTGAAAAAACAATTCAGATATTATGCATTTATATCACAATAAGAATATTCCATACAGGCAACTATGTATCAAATTAAAGTATCTAAAGACCATCTTGGAAATGTAAGACATGCAGAGTGACGCCCTTGTCCATATCGTAGCTGGGAAGTTTCCCCCTGTCCATTTTGCACCAAAGAGAAAATCTGTGAGGGAAGTTTTACTTTCTTTAATTTATTCTCTTTTTTTTTTACTTTGAATCTGCCGAAATGATTCAATTTACTCTTCACTCACTCCTATCAGATTTGCCATATTAGTGGGAAGATGACTCTCCCAAACAAAACTCTGAAAAAAAGAAGGTCACTTCAGTACCAATAAAGTCAGCAAAATTGAATATATCATCAGATACTCTGGTTAAAATTTGAAAAATCTGCAGCCTGCCAAGAAGCAATGGGCAGTGGCAATACAGGTTTTCCTGCTTCGGTCAGACCTCTGACATCCTCACTTCTCAAATCAGGTGAACAGTTTCTATTGTACCCACCTGTCCGAGCTCCTCATTCAGGTCGGAAGTATTGGCCAGAGCTCGCTCGTTGATGCTTTCGTCATACATCTGGCTGTCCACACCGAAAAACATGGACCCTAAAAACTTTTGCAGCTCTGAAAAACAAAGCAGTGAAACAAAATTTTGATCTTGATGGATTAAAGATAAATGTTCCACAATTCTCAACTTTTTACAATTTTGAGGATCTTGATCTAAAGCCTTCATAAGTACAATATTTTTTCTAATCTTGATGAATAGGACAAATGTTGGTGGCTGAAAACAATGCACTACATCTGTTTTATCTATTTGTGATGTGTAATGCAAATTCTGAATGGGTACAAAGAGTCTAAAACATTCATGTTATCTATTTTTCATGGATAAGGCAAATGCTATAATATAATAGTATTTCTTGAAGATCAGGTCTAAGATGAGGAGATGGAAATACATTGTTTTCCATCAATAGTCTGTCAGATCTCAAAACATGGGATCTGCTTAGCTCTAGAGAACAGACAACTATAACACTGTCATAAGTTTAAAAAAAAAAAAAAGCAAAAATAATATTGCTAATATGATTGCTTCCTGATCTCTCAAATATGGATACAATCATGTGAGTCTTGGTGTTAAATTGCAAAAGCTGTTTACATATAATATTTGCACTCTGAATTATAATAGAAATTACAGGAAAACAAAACAAAACAAACAAACAAAAAAAAAAAAAGAAGTCTCGTAGGACTCATGACATCTTTTATGTCAGCATGTTTGATAAATATAATATCATGTGTGATGATATGCATGGTAATGTACACAGTTTGGTATCTCTTTACAAACTAAAAAAAGTGATACTACTTTGTGTCCCTACTACTCATAAACCACTGAATGAATTTCCATGATCTCAGGCTTGAAATGAAGGAAAAAATGTGCAAGTCGTGGTTTCATTCTATGGATTTGTGTTAAAAAAAATAAAAGTAAATGAGAAAACATTTTTCTTCAAATATTTTTTAAAATGTGCCTTTACCTAAAAATCCATTAACAAAGAACTCCTCCCTGAAATCTTGACATCAGCAACTTTCTAAGCCAATCACTGTTACAGTTTTGTTGTTGTTGTTGTTGTTGAGCTCAGTGTGTCACTAATGCAGTGATCAATTGTGTAAATGGCGAACAGTTTAGGGACTAAAACATTCACGGAACAGGTCTGTTCAACTCGTATAATAAGTAAGGAAACGTTGCGTCCACTTACCTATGGTGACGTACAAAGAGATGGGGATGATGTAGTTGTAGAGGACCATGAAGGCCAGAGCAGTTTCTACAGCTCGCAGTGACTGGGGGAACCAGCACAGAAAATAACATGTAATACATCACAAATTACAATTAGTTTCTGGTCACTTCTAACAAAACTCTATACCTGGAGCTGCCTAAGAAAATAGAATAAAGCAGACAAAGACACAAAGAAAAAAAATGAAGAAATGCAGCCCTGTAGTGGTACCAGGACATTGATGAAAGATTCTGACAAGGCTGCAGTGAAATTATGGCAGGGACACAAATCAAGGAATGGATGTATCTTTCAGTAGAGCATTCAAAATAGTATTAGCATTCACGAGACCACAAAAAAAAAAGCATATTGTAAGCATCCAGCTCAAAATAAAATTGACAATAAATATACTAATTTTAAAAACAACAAATAATGAGCCTACAGGTTATAAAAATATAAGACAAGAAACATACAAATATATAAAAAAAATAGATAATAAGTATAGAGATAGAAAATGATAGACAATGGGAAAACAGACTTTAAAAAAAAACAACAAAAAGATGCCAATTTCAAAATAAAATCAAACGGAAATAAAATGAATTTGCATGATGATTCAACTTTATCCCCAACAGTGGCAATTTCTTGTGTGGGACACTGGATGTAATGTACAAAATTTACCTTTTTGGATGTGCTGCTGGCAGAGCTTCTCTTAGGCACATACCAGGGAGTGCCGTACTCATCGTCAAACCAGTATGTCAAGCCTGTCGACACCACTGACTGCACCAACAAAATGATCAGGAAAATTATGAGGAATGTGTTCATCTTCCTGCAGAGTTCATCAAAAGAAAAAAAGAAAGTTTGTCAATGGAAAGACTACAGGAAAATGTTCAACTTTATGAAGATTTTGTCAAATAAATAACTATCAGGAATATATGTCCAAAATTCTGTAAATTTTGTCCAAGAAAAAAACTACTAGGGTGATGATTTTCATCTTGTACAATTTGCCAATAGCTAAAATTTTCAGAAATATGCTCATCTTTCAAACATAATTTGTAAAAAGTTCACATATATGAAATTCTAAACATCACAGGGTGTGTCTATGCCAGACATTATCAATGAATGAAAACCAAAAACATGAGACAATATTATGGAAGATCCAAAGAGCTCTGACTGCTCTATCTCTTCCAATATTTGACCTATAAAAATGTTTTTATGTTCAATGTCACAGAGCAGTACAAGACATGATTCCAATTATGAGTCTCTTTTTCATGATTTGTGCCAAACATATGTCTCACAGCCATTCAGAATAAGTTGTAAGTTGCTGGACTTGATCAGGGAAATCAGGCAATGAATGGGATGAAAGTGTTTCAATATTGGTGTTTCTATTTCACAGAAATTGAAAAAAAAACCCCACTCATCTTTAAATAAGAAAGTATTGCTCCTATGGGCAGATTATGAGTATATTATGGGAGGTGATTATACAGATTTATGTGCTAAAATATCCATTTTTGTCAATTTTTCTTCTGAATTTTGCCAGTGCTGAGTGGTCATCCCCTGTCTCTTTAATTTGCAAAATCTCTCGTTTCAGTCAGACTCATTCAAAACTTTTTTCGCTTGATGAAAATGTATCCATTAAAGTCGTACGAGATGGTAATAACTCCGTTTGGTTGAAAGTTGACATACGACTCACTTTGACTGGCTGCGAAACATACTGTATTATTATTGATCCTCCAAAAATAAAATTAAAAAATTACAATTTTTATCAAGCAACTATCATTTATCAAAAGATGATGATGAAAAAGTATCTTGCGATGATTTCCTGAAAATTCCACATGGAGCCATGGTGGGCAGGTTATCAAATCAAAATGTGATGTTAATTATTCTGTTCGTATCAGTATGCAACTACATGAAGCCACTTGTTCTAATGACATGGAACTGAGAGATAAGAATGATTACAATGACAATAAAGGTCATCTTCATGACTCACTTTTCCACACTGGAAAATTTGGGTTTCTTGGATTTGGAGTTCAGAGCCATCTTGGTGTGGATCCCCGTATAGACAGCACAGCCTGGAAAGGAGGGGAGGGGGAGAGGGGGAGGGGAGGAAGGAAAGGCAAAGATGTAAAAATCTGACTTTGGGACATTTTTTTTTGTCTCATCTTTTTTTTTAATCGGGATCAAAATCCTAAATTTTTAAAAAGGAAGGAAAGATGGGAGGGAAAAAAAAGGAAGGAAAGAAGGGAGATCAAAGAACGAGGAAAGTATGATGGATGAATGGAAGAATTGAAGAAACAGACAAAGACAGAAAGGAAGGAATGAAAGATTGGAGGGAAGAATGGAAGGAAGATCAAAAAAAAGAAAGGAGGGAAAGATGGACATATGGATGGAAGGAAGAAAAAACAAAAAGAAGGAAAGTAGGAGAGAAAGAGAGAACTGAAGGCAGGAAAGAAACAAGAAAGGATGGAAGAAAAGAACATAAAGATAAATAAAACACATGCCTAACAAAGAAAAGATGAAATGTTAGCTAGACCTTACCATAAATGTACTCTGTATTCTTTAGCCGAGCACCTCTCAGTAAGAGATTTTCAGGACCCAAAGGCTTTACTTCAGGGTTCCTGTCAAAGAGCATGCTGCCTTCAAAGGTGTACAGATCTGCTATGGGTGGTTTGCACGTGATCATCGCCCGCAGGGTTCCAAGTCTTTCTGGCTGACCAAAGTCTCTTGACTCTCTCAGGCAGGATTTGGTCTGGAGGGAACACAGAATAAAACATTTGATAACAGCTACAAATGAATGCTCTCTCTGACCATTGGGAAATATGTTGTGACCAGTGTTAAATTACACAAATGCACAAAACAAAGCAAGCAAACTGTTTTAGATGACCCTACATTACCATGCTTATACACATCAAACAAACAGTGACACATACATAGGTATATTACACATAATACACATACATTAAGTTATTGATTGTCATTCACAGTATAAGATTACTTATATCCCTCGGTCTATGTACTCCAACAATCTCATTGACAATGGTATAATTTAATGATTATATCTTTCAGTCCTGACTCTGGTTGTCCTAGTATTTACATAATTGGAATCAAGGGAAAAAAACAACAACACAGCACAAGCTACTCCTTCACAATCCGATGCTTCCAATATGATACAACTGACCAAGACTACACATACATGAAATTTGGAAAAGTTTCTGTGCACAAATGGCTGCAGGATACACATTTCTGCTGGTGACCAATATTTTGTCAATCTGATCATATGGTTGTATTGTCATATATATACAGTCAACTCTGCATTTAAAATTAAGGAGTAGAAATGCATACATTATTAAGTTAATATTTTCTTTTTTTACTCTGTTATGTATGCTGCCAAATTTACAGAGCCAGCCTTGCGATGCCTATTCCTTCACTATCCTACAAAAAACAATGAAAATACTAGTAAATCCAAAGTCTGGTTTCACAGCAGGTATACCAAAACGTAAGGAATGTAATAAAGAAAAACTCCACTTGCTCAGTCCCTGAGGTGCTCCGGATCTTCTAGGACTGATAAGGTATGTGGATGTCAAGGACCACACTTGAGGCTTCATTTGTAACCACGGCTGTGGGTATTTTGTTATCCATGACTGAGCCTTGACCAGAATCTTCTCATGATAGCAACTGAGTCAATTTTGATGGTTTAAGAGTCAAAGATAGTGAGCAAACTCCAACGGATTACTGGGCACCGCCCTGCAGTATCTGGGGCTGAATCTCCGCACCACTAGGGAATGGTGGGGGACAGTATAGCACATCCTGCTGCAGTTGAAGTCACCACGATTGCAGGCCAGGGAGCTCGTTTTCAACATGTCTCGGCCATCACTTTAGCTAAACGACGACCTACTGATGACAGAGCATGAGTGTGCTGGACTTGGTCCTCGAGTTCTCATACTGGAAGAGCTAGTAGAAACTACGGTCAGCTCCTGATCTACAACTGAGACTACATGGAACAAAAAGCCTCAGTTTCCAACTGAAATACAGAAAAAACTTGAACCTGACCACTTAGTGCTGTTTGTATTTGAAGCTATGACAAACAGTAATGAGTTTTTGTCTCTAGATTGCACACATCACGAAAGACACCTTTTTGTTTTTGATATTTCCCCTTTTCTAACTCACCATTATTTAAATTGTATTGTGCGCCATGTATGTGTAATCATGGACAAAAAAAACCCCATAATCTGTTGCAACAGGCTCATTTCTATTCCTCAGTTGTGTTGTTCTTCTCATTAAAAAACTGTCTTTGGGTCTTAGCAGGTGACTGTCACAGGCTCATCAACACTGATCTTTGGATAGACTACTCTTATCCACAGATTTCACAAAGCAGATCTGGACAACAAAACAAACATTGAAGTCATAGCTGACATACCTTTAAGTTTGTCTCCCCGTCCAGGTTGGCTGTGGTGATGTAGCACTGACCCTGGGGGTCCTGGGAGGAGAGCAGCACCATGTCACAAGGAAACTCCTCATTGCACAGCACCTGCACCACATCCCCAACCTGTACAAGAGAAAGACAAGAGGTAAAACAAGATTAGATCAACCTACACAATGTCCTACACCTGTACAGGGGTAAGAGGTAAGGTAAGATAAGATGAGATAAGTTGGGGTAAGACAGACCTGCATGATATCACCAGCCTGCACCGGTGTAAGACATAAGGTAGGATATGATAAGATAAACCAACATTATATCACCACCCAGCAATGTTTGTTTGTTTGTGTTGGAGTCTAACAGCACATCAGCACGATCACAGCTATATTGTGTCAAACATGGTAAGATACATTTAAATGTCAAAAAAGCTGATCACGTATACAGAAGAAGAACTCATAGCCAGCAATGGGTGAGAGGTAAAAGATCAGATCAGATGTAAGACAAACTATGATGAACTTGCATAATATCTCAACATATAAAAATGTATGACTGGAAAAACAACTTTAATTCTCCTCTGGCACTGGGAAGCTCATTCTATTTAAATTAAGAAAGGTCCATTGCTGTTTCTCAACTTTGATAAACAAGGCAATTATTCTTCTGGGTAAACATAAATTTGTGCATAATAACTTTCAACTTGACTTCAATATAATCCTGCAAGGAACATCCAGTGAGCAGTGAAACAAAGCAAAGCAGGCATAGAAAAAGACTGACTTGCAACATCTAAGAGTGGACAGATCTCAGTTTGGCCAAGTCACAGAAGGCAGTAGATAAAGTTTAGTTATGGCCATCATCAGTGAATGGTTATGGGGCAGGAGGATAGGAAGGAGATCTATATGTACTTTTGACTGAAAACTACTACTTGATAAAAGACTGCATTTAATGACTGCAAAATTACTGACAGAACTTGTGAAATAACTCAGAAATGAAAACTGTGGTATGTGCATAATACTATACATGTATATGTTAAATAATGAAAACTGTAACTTAGAATAAATAAACTCATAACAGCTGTGTCATCGTTGATCTATGACATTAGTTAGACATGCTAAAATGAATCTGATGCTGATGGCTTTTCTGAACATAGAGCTATCTTATAATGTCATTAGAAAAGAAATGCATCAAGAACATTATATTTTAATTCAACAGAACCATAATGGTATCTCATCAAATGGCGTGGGCTTTAAACTGATTTTTTTTCCTCAATATCTGAAAAGTGCTAAAAATTACTTATGCCATTACTGCAGAGAAGAGACAACATTTTTGTACCTTGAGCTAACAAAATAAAGAAAGTGAACAATGAGCAAGTAATGTCCAGTACCTTGATGTCCATAGCTCTGACATCTGTGTGCAAGGCCCCATTCCTGACAATTCTGGTGGGTCGGTTGTTGACCTCATTATCAGCTTTGTGTCGCAGCCAGTCCTCATACCCCTGGTGAGGCAGAGGAGAACACTCAGTAAGCAAAGTGGCCAGGTAAGAAAGCTATATCACATATCTCAGCTAATCTATTGGTATTAGACAATACCAATATAAATATAAAGACAAAACAAATCTACTACTTGTCAAATGTTCCTGAAATACCTTGTGAATGGCAAGACATCACTGATTCGTACCATAATGCTAACATAGCCTATGAAATTACCGTTCCATTTTTGTATAGTACAGACAGTTGGCACATTACCTAATGTACATAAAATATATAAATAAAGCATAAATCAAGCATATTTATAATTGTCTCCATACTCACATGATAACTGCCAGAGACATTTTTTTGGAAAATTGAGTTCAGGCCATAGCTGACTACTTAGAGTGTGTTACTGTACCTGTTTGATGGCTGTCACTGAGATCACAAAGATCAGGGGTAAAACACTGGTCAACGGAGTCACTGGGGTGTCGATGAAAAACTGTCAAAGATGAAGCATTTGTGGACAAATTGGAGAAAATGAAATGATGTCTAATATTGTTTTCGCAGTCAATCATATATATATATATATATATATATATCCTTGTTGTTTCTATAAGGGCAAAAAAAATTTCACTGAACGCATCACACACAAGTTTGCTATGAAAGCAGAGGTGGACAAAAAAGAAGTGATGTCTTCCACAAACCGTCAAAGACTTCTTAAGATGTTTTCCTACTCAATGTATTAAGCAACTTAAATTCCCTGTGGTTCCTCACTCACAAATTCCACTGATATTCATCCAAAACATTGTCTTTGATCATATTCATTTCAGCTTATAAGTAGAATCAATTACGTTTTCACCACTGGTAATTGTATCGTAACCACCATTTTACAAATTCTAGGTGGGAAAACAATACCTGTATCAAGGCCACACAGAGGAAGTAAAAGTTGGCGATTCTTCTGAACTGTTCAAACAGGTTCTTGGGCAGGAAGGTCAGCACGGTGTACTGGGGAAAATTATCAACGCAAATACAGTCAATCTCTGGTAGAGATCTTTACAACAGTTTCTATGCCTTCAAAAACTATCAGTCATCCATCCTGGTGTTCAACAACTGTGGGCAAGACTGCCAGCCAGGCATGGATTGTTGTTGTATGTTTCTATCCTCTTATGTGATGATTTTTCAAATTCAACATGAGAAAAAAAAAAAAAATTGATGTCCCTACGCCTGGGCATTATCGGAACCCAAAATGTGGACATATCTGATACAGTGTATTTTCCAAGATGTGTCCACTTTCAGGCCTCACCAATGAAGAAATGACTGGGAAATCATTGTTTTGTTTGCTTTGTTTTGTTTTTCCTGTTATTCATACCCAGGTGAATGGGAAACATTCTGCAAAGATTTGTAGTTACTATCAGCTTCCAGCTAGAATCACATACCAAAAAGGAGAGAAACAGGCCACACACACACACACATACAAAAAAACAACAAACCACAGGCAATGACAACAAGTGATTTGCTCATAATTTGGGCAGGAGAAGGAGGATCAGGAGATGTCATCATGAAATAAAACTAAAAAAGGTCAAGAACATATCAGAAATATGAGTGCCATTTCTCACCAGCCAAATGATTTCTCTTGGTGAGAGATGAACATTTTTTAACAAAAAGACAATATTCACATCGCACCTTTACTAGACAGAGATACTGTGCAAAGACTGGAAAAAGTTATGATAAAAATGTATTTCTGTCATTGTTATAAGATCCTGTGATTTGTTCATCAAATATAAAAGGAAGGATTGTTTTCTTCTTTCTACAGAAAAACATTCCCTGTTCTCCCCTCCCCCTCCCTCCCCTTTTAGCTCTACCAGAGAGGGCCACTGCTTACCTTGGAAGAGACCACAGTGTTATCTGGATAGACAGGCACCTCCACCTGTTCCCCAATCACCTGGCTGCTGGTGAACAGCTGACTGTCCACGTACACTACCCGCTGGCCCTCCTCCTGCCTACGTCCGAACAGCCGCTGGAGCGGAGAGAGAATAGCAAACAACAGCAAATAGATTGGTAATTCATCTCCAATCAGCAAAGCATGTTTTTTTTTCTTTTTACTTTTTTTTCCAAACACTACATACAGTTTCGGCGGCTTCTCTCTTGGTATTGAGGACATTTTTGCACACTGATATAGACAGTGATGATTTTTGGTTGCAATAACAAAGGAGTAATAGAGTTGGGCTATTATTTGATAGCTCTACCTTTTATACTGTTTGATATCCCATGTAATATATATTTTTTGACAAACCCTACTAACTTGTAAACCTCCTGGGTGTAATGTAGCCATGGTGGGACTGATGTAACATTAAAGCCAAATCAAACCAAGTCTGATTCTTTTTAAAGATTATTTTGATAATAGCTTTTTTTTTTTTTAAACTTTTACCAGAATTAGCTCATTACACCAAAGGCCAAATTCAAGGGGTTCTTGGATATAATTATTGACCAGTAGGGCCTACAAAAGGAGACAGCTCATTTCATAAGTCTCAGTGGGACTAGCATTAAGTTATTTGTGGTAACTATATATGGTTCTGTACAAAACCATCACCTTCCTTTTCGTTCACACCTCCTCCCATCCCCATCTCTAATCTTATCTCTACCGCCCTGCTTTTTGCATTTCCTGAGAGGTCTATATCCTGTCTGGGTAACCACTCCTTTGGCAAAGCTATCTAACATCATATTTTTTTTTCCCACCGATGAGACAATAACATAAAGGATGACTGAGATACAGTATAACAAAAAGATGTATTTGTATTTTGATTCAGATGATAAGACAATCAAGCTAAATGTCAACAGTTTCTAACTGCTAAGGCCTGGTGTCATTGGCTGGCTGGCCTTTGTTCCTCCTGCCGTTGTAGTGATAGATCTGATCCAACTCCTCACTGACCTGACTGAGAGACTGAGATCACTTTTAATTTTCCACTGTGAGTCTGAACATTGTCAGCCTTTGTTCTATCGATCCCCTTTTTAACTGTTAGGTTATGAAAAACTTTAAATCTTTAAAATTTTGTTTCAGACCCACACTTTACCTTCCTCTGCCCTCTTTTCTCTCCATACATACGTACATACAGACATATATAGTTTCAATTCATCTAACCATCCATCCATTCATACATACATAATATTATATACCTACCCATCCACATACCTACTTACCTATTCACATGCATACATGCATACATACAACATGCATACATACACACACACACACACACAAACAAACATACATACATACATACATACATACATACATACATACATACATACATACATACATACATACATACATA
>JBCEWB010420614.1:0-58319 GCA_039654565.1 Peronia peronii | reverse complement strand
TTCCCCCAAGCCACTTGGCTAATCTCATTGCCCGCCAGCCATTCCCTACCTCCTGTTATTTGTTATCCAGTGAACAAAGCAGATGAAATAATAGCTGTGGAGCAATTATGTTAGTAAGTGTATTTGATCCACTTGAAACTCGTGAAGTTTCTGAGTACCGTTGGGCGTACAGGTGTAGTATATTGTGAGCGCCTAACAGTAAAGGTATCCTGTTATAAATGATTCGACTATCACGGACAGCTCCTATACGAGACAATACTTTACCAAAGCCACAGAAGGAGTGGGCATGGGGACTGGAGACGCTCTGTTATAAGCGATTTCCTGTTATAAGCGGTCCTGTTATAAATGGTTCCCATTGTAATCAAATAATACTCAAAATAATGAATAAATGTAAAGAATCAGATATGATCTGATATGGCACAATAATGATTAGAAATTTATTGCAGATTCTTAATAAAGAAAATCTTATAACTGACAGCAACAAAGATGTTCAACAAAAAAAAGGACAAAAAAATTGAGGGGTATACAGAGAGTGAGAAAAATACGCAGCTGAAGGAGAATATGTCAACAATATTATAAGGTCACAGCCCATTTAGAAAATGCTGGAATAGGTAATGGTGAAAGTGGATAATACAATAATTACTTGACAATGAAACCACATTGTACCTAGTATCAACAAAATATAAGCATATATTAAAGTAAATTTAGTGCATCTGACTCTACCATATGATCATTGTTGGCATGAGTCACAGCACAAGGTACCTGGGAGAGCCTTGGGAATCTCCTCAAAAAGTCAAAGGCACTTCACTGGTCAAGACAGCCAAGGTAAGGGCAGGACATTTTTCTGACATTAGACAGTCTTCAAAAATCTGCATTATATTGGTGGCAGAAGGGTAGTTCTGGCCTTTTTCCTTTGTGTATCACATGAAACCTTTCTGCCACTAGAGGAAAACTCTTTGGCATTAGAGTGATTTTTTAGATACAAAATATATTGGCAGTAGAAGTTGTGGTCATGGTTTCTTTCCTCTGTGTACCACAATTTTCACATTATGGTCAATCTGTACACAGTCCAAAACAGCTGGCGTCAGAAATTATGGCCATAGCATTCATTGTTTCCTTCATCATTTAAATGATGTAGACAATTACATATATCACTATCATGATTGCTTTGGCAAGGCTGCCCTCCAGCCACTGTGCAGCTGTTTAGACAGGATGCTCACTAAAGGAAAACATCTCTCAAACAGAGCAACATTGTTGATTTCATATGGATCCAGTGATCGAAAATACAGTTCCCGACCATAAACCTGGTCCCACTGGATTGTATAATTATCTGGCTCAAATCCAACCCATTCTGTATAGTGGAAATCTGGAGTCCACATGCTATATCCCATGATACGAATATACTTCAGATGGGGTTTGTCACTGTCCTCTCTGGGCTCCACAGATGGACGAGGGTACTGACTGAACACTGCTGACTTCCATTGGAAATCTGATGATCTGGAAGCTGTGAACTGAGGAGAGCATTTCTTTGCAACATAGTCCACGCTAGTTTGTGCTGGGGTAAAATCAGATCCCTCAGTCAACATTTCTGAATTATCTTTTGAGTATATGTCAGATTTTTGTGAATATAGCTTCATGCTGTCATTTGCAAAGGAATGGGCTTGTTGCTTTGATCTTGTTATGTTCCATATAACTGACATCAAGCTGGCACCTTCAGTACAGAGCCAGGTATCAAATGGATCTTTGGGACAAAGTGGAAGGGGAGGCAGATTTGCGGCTTCAGCCAGTGTAGGAAATAAATCCACCAATTCTACAAGTGCTGAGCTCCTGAGTGGAATGTCAACTTCCTCAGCCAAAAACCTTGTGGTGCTATTCTTTTCTGAAATAAATGTTTCCTGCAACAGACTATGAGAAGATTGTTTCCACATTTCTCTTTGTTTCCTACTTTCTATGAGTGAGATGCTGGTTTCACTTTCAAATGTCAATATTTCATCCTTCCCCTTCACATCATGTTGTTTGACATTTGTGTTAAGTTCTCTGGTTTTGAAAGGATCAAGGAATGGGAAAATCCGTTCTCCATGTCTCTTCTGGTGGGTCACACCTGGGATGTGAATCATAAGTGGAACCCTGGCTGCTACATCAAAGACACTGTACTTTGACCACTCCTGATGCTCACCCAAGGCCCAGCCTATAATGAAGATAAAAAATTCAAAGACAGTATCAAACACAACTGAAAACAAATCAAGAGCTAATATTGAATAATAAAAAAAGCTTTTTTACTTTCCAGTGAATGATATATTATATTCGACTACCTTTTGTTATGAATTTATCCTTTAGCCAGAGATTCTGTCCAGAAAATAAGATTTGGCTGGATAGGTACTGCCCTTATGATGCAGTTACTCACCAACAGTCGGGATTATAAAGATATAAACATAGGTAAAGGCACAAACATACATAAAAATACACATAGAGAAAGATGAGCTGTTATTACTATGCTATATAAAGATATGGTAAAATCAGTGTACAATTTTAATCAGCTGAAGTATCAGTTTAGGAATCGTTAACTCAAACTTAAAAGGCTTTCATCACAATTAAATTATTAAATTGCAATGGACAAACTGTTAGAAATTGCCCTGCAAGAAAACACACAAGTCACAAAATTATCTAATTCAAAGACTAGGATTAATCTCATTACTTATCAACTGAACATTCTAGAGGCAACTTCTAAAGTCAAATACTGTTGTGGCTATTCATCATACCATTTGACTTTGGAAAAAAAAAAACAGAAAAAAAAACCGAAAGAACTCTCCTAAACTCTCAGAAATACCACGCAAACCAAACTATCCAATCCCAACCATGACACCACTATGCCATAAAATAGTGTTTTCTCATGCTTTTGTATAAATACTATCCCGAGATTACAAGGTACCGTGTTTTACTATGATACTGACATATGACTCATGGAACAAAATAACAAACATAATTGTGTTTCTTTCACAGGGCATTGTATCACTAACTGATTAAGTTTGCAGTTTTACAAGACCTCAGTGCTATTTCAACCATATTATACCTCATGTCATTATTTCATCTACTGACAAATTGTAATATGGATATGGATGGATATATGGATCAAAGCTAGTATGTGCTTCTTCAGCTAATTCTGTAATTAAAACTGTTAAGAATCATTAGCAAGATGGAATACTCACCATGATCCCCTACAAATGAAATGATCGTATTCTCTGAGTATCCATTGTCCTCTAATGCAGATAAAACTTTCCCAACTTGGCTGTCCATATAAGATGTAGCAGCATAATAGCTCTGCCTCATCAAGAGCTGTGAAGAGATTTCACAAAGCATTATTTGGTATAAAAGACATATTTAACGTATAATTCTAAAGAAACATCTCATATATGATTCTAATTAGATGCATTGATTTTGTTTATCGTGGCTCTAAATAATGAGGTGTAACCAGGTAAGTCATCTTCATTGTGGCCACACAGTAAGAAGCAGTCAGATTTGAATCCCCTCAACAGTTCATGAAAGTGCATTTATTGTCAGGTAAAAAAGCTCTAAAATTTATACAGCTGAGTCCACTCAAATCAAACTCGGATTATTCGAATTTCTGATAATTCAAATAAAAACGAAATAACAGATTTTTTTCCCTCTTTGTGCCTATTAAATGACTGCATAACTAGAAGCCATTATTGCGAATTTCCTTTTACTCAAACCAGTCAGCTCCACCAAAAATGTAAAAATCTGCTAGTGTCCTCTTCACATGGTTTTCACTGACATGGATGCTGGTGGTTTGAAAACAAAGGAGACAGCACTGCGGATAGGGTGAGCAGGATTAGACCATAACTTTACATGTATTGAGTGTGCCCCACGCTGTCCACAGCATAAGTAGGCCTTATGAGTTCGGGGGAGGGGGGGGGTGGAGGCAGGGAGGGGGAACTGAACAGCGTACTGTAGCCAGCGTTGCTGAGCAACCGATCAATAATCAAGCATCCTGGCAGAGCCCACAGTACAGATTTAAACGTACATGTACTGTACATGTACATGTATTACGAAGTGTGCTGCCATCATTTTTAAAAATATAGTATATGCTGGTCTTCATATCTGCATATACTGTATTCTTAAAAATGACAGCAGTGTGAAGGCAACACTATAATAAGGCGTTGCTCCTGTGCTATGATCACTGTCTTGGTTCTACGACTAGAGCTGTAACAGGATAGGCAAGATTCTACATTGTGCTTGTTTTTTTCACTTGCGATTGACTCGCTTTATATACACACCCTCAGAGACTATGTGGTGGCTTTCTCTAACTGTTTTCAGAGTTAAAACTTTATTAATAGCCCTTTTCAGGGCTAAAATTAACTCACAGCCCTTCTCAAGACTTAAAACTTCATTAACAGTCCTTTTCAGGACTTAAACCTACTCATCAACAGTTCTTTTCAGGGCTAAAACTATACAGTCCATTCCATGACTTTAGACTATAACACTATCTTGCCTCTACTTTCCTTCACTTCACTTTCTCTTTCAAGGCAACCCTTATTACGGCTAACAATCCACTAAACAAGTGGGCATGAATTTAAAAGGGAGGGTGGGGGGTTCCTGAAAATGAGGTTTGGGACTAAAATATCAAAAGTGGGGTTTTGTTATTTTTAGACACTTTGACCTCTTCTAATACCAGAAAAATAATGGATGGGGCCAGAAACATCTGTTTGATACCCCAAAACAGCACCAATACAGCACCACTAAAAGACTGTATAGAGGGATTATGAAAATTCAATTGTGATTTTCTCAAAATGTATGTTTTCTTCACTTTTTTATTTCTGAACCAACTGACTTCAAATTTTGAATATATTCTCCAGAACATATGTTTCAACAACATGCATCCCTTTTTCTCAATTTCACTTCCGTTTTTGAAGGGAAATTGGATACTTGGTGGAAAAATGTGAAAAATTTATATCCGTCAATAACAATATATACTCTAAAAACGGTTATTAAGAAAATGCTTAAAATGAAACGCGTTTTAAAGAAAGAATCTTTGGAAACGTTTTTTTTTCTATGTAATTTGTTATGCTTAATATGAAAGAAAACTATAGGTTGATAAGAAAACTACCCTTACAATGAACGGTTTCCGTTTCCTCGGTCACATTTTTCTTTCATATTAAGTGTAATCCAGACCAAGCTCAGGTACCAGACCAATTTCTTCCGCTAAAGAAATTGTCCGTGCATGCATCAAGTACCAGTACCTGCAATGTGCTGTACTGCCCAGCAGTATGACACAACAAAAAAGGTTAGGTCTGAGGCACAAGCGTGTGGAAATTAAGCACCTGCCCTCCCCCATTTGACATCCTCGCCCATCGCTCGTGGCTCCAATCGAATATGATGTATCCTGAGAGGGTGCCTATTACGTGCATGTGTGGGGTTATTACAATTTCTTCGTTATTTATAGCCACACACCCACGGTATCAGAGGATAAATTGGCCTTTGTCTTTTGAATCATACACTATACTGTATACACACTTCCATTTGCAGGCATTCAGTCAGTCAAACCTGTCATGCTTGTCAGTGCTTCTTGAAAACCAGTTTTGAGAAGTCGGTGGGCATTCTTCAGTTTCATATTGAAAAACGTGAGCTTCAGATTGACTATAAAGCTATTTCCGATCTAGGGTGGCAATCAATGATGAATTCATCAAAACCAAACATGTTAAAATGTAAGAGAACAGGTTTATCACTACAGTTCAAAAGGATAGTGACTCATGAAGTTGATGAAAGTTTAATGAAAAAGTCAGATATCTGCAAAAAGTATGCCATTCCAGACTCAACTTTGTCTACAATCTTGAAGAACAGAGCCCAGGTCGAACAAAGTTTTAACTCTTTGCCATTTGCACCTGACAGAAAGCGAATCTGCACAGGCAACTTCGAAGAACTAGAAAAGTTTGGTCGACGTGGCTTATGCTGCCCATTGCTGATGGAAAAGGCAAATTCTTTCGCAAAGGATATGGGCCTAGAGTTTTCAGCAAACCCTGGGTGGCTGAAGCACGTTGAGACATAAGGTAGGTTTTGCAGTCGCAGGATTCTTCAATCAGAGGAGGTAATTTGGTAGATCTAATTAAACTTGCATCCAAAGGATGTGTCTCCTGTTTCAATATGACCTCTTCGGATATAATAAAATAGCGATAAAATGAAATGATTTCCATTCCCCGCAAATTTCATTTTAACTGTTTCAGAGCGTATTTCAAAAATTTGTAACAAATATTGTATGGCATATAAACAAAAAGTTTTGTTATTCATGTGCAAAATTTCAAACGATTCCATTCAGTACTCAAGGAGTCCAAGACTTTTGAAAACAACTAATGTTAAAAACACAAAATCCAATATGATGGCATTGTCATGGCAACCAGATGCAAAAAAAAAAATTTTTCCACACTTTTCCTCTAATTTGGACATCTTGAATCCAAATTTGAAGCATAAAAGATCTCTGGTTCAAACATTCAAAAAAATCACTATCAGGATCTGCTCCCTCTGCTTAAGATAAAGGAGAAGTTCGGGAACAAAATCGCAATTCCTTTATAAAGAGAAATAATCCTTTAATAAAATAATTAAAATAATACCTCATTAGTCATTCAACAATGGCCGCCCTTTTTAAATTTGAAATCGAACTCTCTTTACTCGAACCCATCAGGGCCGTCCCAGCAAATTCGAATTAAGCAGACTCGACTGTATGTTTCGAATGTACATTCGGGTACCTTACATTCAAAGGCAGACATATATTTCCAGATGTCATTTCAACAGGGTTTTTCGAATGAACTATGTCCAAAAGAAAACAATGAAGAAGGACTGTCTTACCTGAAAATGTTCTGGTACTGGTCCGAATGGGAAACTGATGTTGAGTTTCTTGACATCATCTCGTTCTCGCAGATCAGTCCAGGGATTCCATGCCACTAACGGCATCCGCAAGGGATATGTATGATGTTTTGCCAGCTGAATCTCTGACAGTGGGTATAGATCTGAAAAAAAATCAAGTATACATTCATAAACTCATGCTTATATTAGTTATATCCCCAAACAATAAAGTGTCAGCTCTTGATAACCATTTAAGTTGCTTAGTGTATTAAGGAGTTGTTGCTGACATTGCTTTATTAATTACAGAAAAAAGTACTTTTAAGTAGGCTTTAGGCCTATCAGTATACTCTATAAAAAAAAAAAGAAACAATAAATGGAAAACAATGCCTACTATTGCTATTTTGCAAAAGCCGAAAAGGCTCTTGAAATGGGGAGAGCAGTGGTAAATCTGTTCTCTTTTGCTTTGACATGTCTAGTTTCAATATTAGACATAGATCTAGATTTATACCTGTCATCTATTTCAAGCATGATGTTGATAGATCTTCACTGTTTTCAGTGTGAGAAAGGCTATCAACTTCTGAATACTCAAGAAGCACGGATATGACCTGACTAATGCAATGCTTTGGCTGACCAAGGAAACTATAGATCTACCTTGGGGTTTGGTCTTGGTTGCGACATAATATAAAAGAACAATGCAATCAAGGAAGCATTTGTCTTTCCTAATAGGGGTAGACTTCATATTAGAACATGGTTTTATTTCGTATTAAGAATAGCAAATTGCATAGTAAAATGACTGCTCCGAAAGAGAATATCAGTATTTTTTCATAATACAATTTTCATATAAAGGCGTTTTGTAATAACTGTTTTACAGTTAGTATAATATGTCACATCAGATATGGCAAGTGACTTGAAATTTTATGGTAAAGAAAGCAGTAAATACAAATCTGATTAACAGCACAGAAGTGATAAAATGAGCACCTCAATAGTATGAATAAATTCAAATTGATTGCAGTAAATCATAAATATTATTATAAAGTATTAAATGAGACACACATCAAATGGAAAATTGCCTTGGCATAATGTTTTTCCATTACCTAGAAATTCTTTTGGGTATTTGAGAGGTATATGAGGCTTGTGAAATCCCACTGCAAGGAAAAATGGCTGTTCAGACTGAGCCTCAGACATATTCTTCAAAAAGTTCACAGCAAAATCAGCACTTTGAATATCTGGCAGAGACTTTCCTGGCATTTTTTGGACATCTACTGGACACACAATATTCATGCTCAATGTTCCATCTGGATTGGGACACACCTGGTCGGTAGAAAACATAAACACATGTATAAATTTTCTTTTCTTTTTTTTCCACTTATTTGAGTTCGGCAATTATTCAAGTTAAAGTTTTGACGTCACACCATAACTATATGCAAGAATTATCCAGCTTTTAATTTCTTTTCTGTAGTATTTTAATGTTTTTTTTTTTGAGTAGTTACTCTACAAGCGAGCTTTCTAATAAAGGAAAGAATTTTTTTAAAAATGTTGCCTATTCATTCCATTGAAAGATAAATAAGCTGTTTTATCACAAATACCTTTGCCATTTTGTATTGCTGAGTAGGTGGATGATATGGTGTGTTTGTCCAGCTGTAGGGAGAATCATCACTGAAGTTTGAGGCTTTTCCTTGAATGAATAAACAAGCAGGTAACAAACTTTAAATTTACAAACAACCAAAAAGAAGTGAGCTGTACTGCAGAGTATAAAATAATGACAATTACAATAGCAAGTTATTCCAACTGCTTTTAAAAAAAATGTGCATTTTTTATCTGCCTTTTTCTAGGTTATGGCTTTCATCAACAAATGACAACTGAGGCTGACAAAATTCTCTAACAAAACATTGTCACAAAACTGAACATGATTTTTTTTTTTTTAGAGCCCAGTTAATCAATCCATTCTGTCAAGTAATATAATAAATTATTTGAATGTTTTTGTCTTCCCCTATAAAACTATAACATAAAAGTGTTGGAACTATTCAATTCAAAACACAGCAGTGCATAGCTAAATCAGCTAGTAAAAGTTTCCAGTGCAATGGCCAATATTATAATTTGATTTGCCTGCTGTGGGAAAATCATTTAAAAACAAATATACATGCAAAACATAAAACCTTGTCAGTCATTTGACGTACTCACCGGGATGAAACACTTTCCCTACAGACTGAGTTATGTATCCATGTTCCTTAAAATGTTGGGGGAGTGTAGTGTAATTCCCTGCATGGACTCGCCAGTAGGAATAGAAGTCATATAACCGCGTTGTGTCTGGCCGACGACTAGTAAGAAATGACACTCTGCTTGGTCCACAAATGGCTTGCTGGAAGAGATTATATGTTTTTAAAACTTGACTTTGAATTAATATAAGAACAAAATATGCTAAGAAGACAAATATGACAAAGAGCTTTAATCACTTCAAAAAATTATGTAATTACAATGACCACCACTGTATACTTTCAAATATAATTCTGAGCTTTCATAGCATTTTTTGTACTACAGAATGATGAAATTAAACATTACCTTAGTCATCTACATGCTATATTCAGTGAGAGACTAAGTTCCAATACTTACACCTCATATAAGCAACCTTTTTACATGCTAGCTTCTCACAGAAAAAATATTTTTCATGTCTCTTTTGCCTTCTTTGTGACTGGTCATGATGGTTTAGTTCTTATCTTGAATATCATTCTGATTCAAGTCACAGAAATGAAAATATCATGCATTGATTTCGAATAGTAATAATATTTTTGCATATATTTGTTACGACAAAGATGTATTTATAACAAATTCTCTATGCACAGTACAGGGCCATACAACAATACCATCAAAAATACTTTCAACTATAAAAAAATTTCTTCCATTCTTATTAAACTTACAGATGATCAACTTACATTTGATATCTGAATTATCTTTTCAGTGTTAATCTATATACAGTGCATATTAACATATACAGTCGACTACACCTGAGTCGAACCCTTATGAGTCGACTTTCAGATGAGTCAATCTTTTTTCTGGAACAGGTCCCGACACTTCTTTACTTTACTAAAAATCAAACTGATGAATTGACGTTGACTCATCTGTATTCACTAATGAGTCAATCTTTTTCTCCTGTCCTTGTCCTTATAAGATCAAGGGAAAAAGCAATGCTTGAGTCAATCACAGCTTATGCGACACTTCATCTCAACACATTTATGCTTCTCCCATCATGCGAGAGCCCACTATCGGTTAACTTCAACTGTCAAACTGATTCACTAAACAGGACTAAACCCTCCCTCAGACTATGTGAACAGAGGCTGACCGGCTATGGTCTCCTTTTCACACCTCATCCATGATCTTCCCTGTCTAGCCGCAGATGTTTCGCACTCCCACCACACACTCCCTCCCTGCTGCAAAAGTGTGATACAATTTCGCGTAAGAACGTAGTGTTGGTAATCATCTTTGATGTGGGGAATTCTCTGGCCGCATTATCCTGAGAAAACCTCAGGGAGTCGGGCTTTGTTCTTCTCATCACGGCAAACTTGCTTGCCAGACTAGAGGGTGGCAAGGAGTTGTAAAAAAAACAAACAAAATTTTCTCCCCACTCTCTTATTTTTACTCGCAATTTGGCTGATTAGACTTAGTTATACTTTTTCACTTAACTATTGCGGTCAAGATGAGAACAGTGAGATACTATCTGCCCGCAGATAGATTCATCACATATAATGTTTATCATCTTCAAAAGGCCTAGTATAGAGGTAATGCATGTACAGTATTTCATGAATAATATAACATGAAGCAGTGGGAGGAGTGTTGGAGGGCGATGAAGCTGCGTGGGGCGATCATGTTGAGTTGAAAATGAATGTTCAGGAGGCAGGGTTGGGAGTGGTGGACATTGTCAGTTTACATGACAGTGAAACTTAAACGGCTGGTGACAACAGGTGTCGATAATAACACATGACATGTATTATACTAAAATTCAACCAAAAGCTAGGTTGATTTAACTGAAAATGAATGGAAGAGATCAAATTTGATGCTCAGTGAAAGAATGCATAAGGGGAAGTGACCATTATAATGCCTGACAATAAGTCATTCCAAATAAGTAGTGCCTATTTTTAGTTTTGTAGTCTTTAGTGTCATACTAATGAGTCAAACTACGAATGAGCCGATTTTATTTTTCCTCCCCCACCAGCATCGACTCATCCGTACTCCACTATTGAAAATTATTTCTGCAGAGTACACAAAGAAAAAACCCACAGACACAGTATGATATATATTTACAAACTACCTCACCTGTACAAAAGCTTGCTCAAACAAAACCGACTTCTTAGCTAAATTGTCAACATTTGGTGTCTTTAAAATAGACTCTCCATAGCAGCCAAGAGTAGGGCGGAGATCATCCACTACGACAAAAAGCACATTGGGGCGTTTGTCTTCATTGCTAGCATCTGATAATTTCACGTCTGAAAAGTTGAAGCATGAGATATTGTGCTAATATCATGTGACTTCTATGTTAATTTAAATGGAGTGTCTTCAAAATGAGTATATATATTACATATTTACTCTCGCTTAACTTTGGTCATGTTTAACATTATATGGTGAACAATGCCCTGATGACAAGAGAATTACAAAATTTGGGTTCTGATTAGATGAGCAAGACCATATTTATTCAAAGAATTTTTATCATTCTAGATTTAAATCTAGATATTGCCAAACTCTTTCCAAGTCAACAAGCACTTTGTTTATAAATATTTTTTTCAATTGTCAATCTTTAAAAATGACTGGTAAAAAATATTTATGATCCGTTAATTTCAAATCATAGCACAGACTCTCTAAACCATGGACTTGCTATCTCATAATTTAGGTTATTCCACTCTATTAAATTTATAAGTAGATTTAGTAATTCATCAGAAGAAACACCAGTCTTTTCAGATTCTACCTACCTAGCATTAGCAAGCAGAGGGTGAAGCAGCTGTATATCTGTCTTACGGTTGCCATTTCTTTTCTGGTCTCTGAGTTTCTTCAGTCGGTTTTCATATTTTCTGCAAGTCTGGTGGCCGCCGATGTATTTACTCCACACGCTGAGCTGCTGGAAAACGGTGTCGAGAAAGGGGTAACTTGGGAAGGTAGCAGTAGTAAAATTTTAGTCACAGAAAACTATGAGAAACCCAAATCCCAGAAAAAGATGGGAGGCACAAGATACTATCAACACTCAATTATTCAGAATTCAAAAAATATTTTCTGCAATATCTTCCACAATATCTAAGTGCAAGAGCATTTTATTTGTTGAATTATCAAGCAGACTGGAATCTTTCCTAACCACTTTACCAGTTTATTTCAATTTTATATGAGAGTAACGCCCCTCTCCAAATGAAAGTATTTTTCGTACAGAGAAGAGTTACAATAACTACTGATTTAATAATTTTCTTCAAATGGAAGAGTTGTTCCAAAACGTGCATGAAACAGTAGCCTAGTAGGTCTAACTAAGACTTGGGTCCAGTCTCATGCCAAGTAGATTCTAGATCTACATGTAGTAAGTGCAAAAGATAGGTGATTGAATAATAATATAATATAAAAAAGTGACCTGAGACAGGTGCTTATATTAAAAGTTTGACTGCACAGTCAGCTACATCAGTTATAGTATAGAGAGTAAGAGACTTGATCTAGACTAGATCTAGCTAGATCTAGATTTAGTAATAAGTATTAGTATTCTTGACAGGCTGCTTTCATTCAACTCCTCTCTATTAACTATCTTGCAGTGGCACTAGATGTAGATGTATAGAAATTGAAATTGATATACTAGTCTGACTACCTTTTCCTACCAGATGAAGGTCACGAAATGTAGTGGAAATGAAACATTTGTACAAGGTAGTATTCCTTGACCTTATAGTATATATTGCATGAATCATAACCATAGATGGAAAAGGTATCACTATGTCAAGAATGCACTTATACTCTGAGTTTGCTGCATGCTTTTGTCTTTTTGCTTTATATATATACAAATGTATTATTGTTGTTATTGTCTTCTATCAGGCCTGTAGGGAGGCCAGGCTTGGCAAATTGTTGTTCCAATGAACAGAATCACCATTTCTAGTTTCAATGGAAAAAAATTGTATTAGTAGACTCTAGATCTAGTATTTTTAATTTGACACTATTGCCAAATTTTGTAGTAACACTCAAGCGCGTTACTGCATGTATTCTTTTCTCCTTTGTTAGTCTTTCTGAGATAGGTGCTGCAGTACACTAGTCTTCACGCAGAATGTTTGACTTTGATGGTGACACTGCCTGGGATATTGATGCAGAAGCCGAGTCTCTGAACACATCTTTATTTGGGAAATCGAAGGTAATGATTTTAAAAAATATCCATATATGCTCTGAAACACCTAACATGAAATTTTCCGAGAATGTAAAACTAAAACATTTTGTGTCACACTTTCTCTGAGTAGCTGAAAAAAGGGGCTTGAAACTGGAAGAGAGAATGGGAGGAAATGGTGGCAGCAGAGAGGAGAGTGATAAATCTGCACTGTTACACTTTGACATGTTGACTTCAATATGAGAACTAGTCTAGATTTATGCCATGTACATGTAGTCTATTTGAAGTATCATGTGATAGATCTTAATTGTTTTCTACATATGGGAAAGTCTATCATCTTCTCAACACTGCTTCACAAGAAACACTGAGTGACGGTTTGGCTGATCGAATGCCTTCAAGTGTTATCATGAAATGCTTTGAATTTGAAGTGACCAAGGCTATCCTCTGACACTTTGATTCTAGTCTAGGCTATGAATACCTACGTTATAGTAGAAGCTTCGTAAACACGCTTAGATCATGTACTTGATGGGGGCCATGTATGACAAGAAAAAAGTAAAATGGGGAGGATGGGTGCATGCCTACAAGCTTGTGCTGCAAGCAAATTTTGACAGGCTAAGTGTTGTTTTCTGTGCTATGCTTATCGGTGACTAATTTGCCTGAAGAAAAATAGATCTACCTTGGCCTGGTCTTGGTTATGGCGTTGTACAAAAGAAAAGTGCAACCAGGAAAGCAAAATGTTTTTCGCAATAAAGGTAGATTTCATATTAGAATTTAGTTTTATTCCATATTGAGAATAACAAAAAGCATAATGAAATGACCATTACGAAAGAATATTTTGTACTGACGCAATTTTCATATAAAGGCATTTTGTATTAATCTCATTTAGAGTGTATGTGCCATACTTTCTAAACTGATATCGCTCATTAGATTCAAGTGCCCATTTTATTTTTAATGATATTGTTGTAGCAGAGCTGAATCTTCTACTTTCTCCACCTTTTATTTGAGGAATAATTATCATCAAAATTAGTTACTTTGATAAGGAAGGATTTTCTGACCAATCTCATGCTTTCTTTAAATTTGGTCCTGACATCTACACCGCTGTTAAATTTCACTACAAGGCTGGATCACTTAGTTCACTTGAACAAGGATAATGAATATCATTAGGCATCCCGGTCTTGATAATGAACTGTGTAGCAACAGGTAGGAATTTGACTATTTTTGATGCTGTGTGACCATCATCTTGTTCCAAAATTCTAAAATTCTCTTGGTGACCAAAATTTTTGGACATGGTCGCCTATAATAATATCACCAGCTGGCGTGAATCAGTTTTATGGGGGAAAATTGCTTTCATGCTGTGTACCTTTAATTGATCCAATGGTTGTAAAATTTGTTTGTCAGTCACTCGTATCAGAAATGCCAATACTGAATCAGGTATAATTGTTCCAAAATTTTGCTGGAGAAAAATTTTTACTTCTGCAACTACAGTATTTTTGTTTGTTTGTTTGTATTTTTCTGCAGAAAAAGAAATGGAAGAAAAGCTGTCCTGCTGTTCCAGTGAACAATGATAGACAACCTTCCTCTTTTGTCATCCATGACAGTGATGATGAACAATATTCTAAAAAAGGCAAGAAAAAGTTAAAAGAGAGGAGAAGGCAGAAAAACAAAAAAGGTGCACAGACAACAAAGGAAATTTCTTCTGTTCATCCAAAGGAGGAAAGCAATGACAAAAAGTCAAATTTGAATACAAATAAGGAGCAAAAATCACCAGGTAAAGCTTCAAAATCCATGGTGCAAAAGCAAATGATACCACAAGCGCTTCATTCCAACTTAGTGACTAAAAAAAGGGAAAAGAAAGAAAAAGAAAGTTTTGGAGATGTTGATTCACTTGTTGCACTAAATAGCAAGAAAAGGAAACGAATACCATCAGAAAGTGGTGAAAATGATGCAAGTCCCATAAGTAGTAAAAAAATAAAATTAGATGACAGTAAAACAGCGGGAGAAAAGAAAAAAAGGAAGAGGAACAGGAAGAAGAAAAACAGTAGCAAAAAGAATAAATACAAGCATTTGGCTTTAAATACAAAAGTGCAGCCCTCAAACAATTTAGGAGAAGAGAAAACTGTAGATAGTAGCCATGTTAGTAAACAGACTCTCAATAATAAAAATAGTGGGGTCAATAAAGAGAAGAATATTCAAAGAATAAGTAAGGGAGAACAGAAAGTTCAAGCAGCACCCAAGACAACAGAATCTTCTATTGAAAAAGCACATGATAAGTCAGCAACTTTGTCTCAGAAAAATACAAAGAGACCTAAGGATCCACAAAATACGGAGGCTCAGTCTGTTAAAAAACAGAAATCCAAGAAGGACATAAATTTAGATGCAGAAGCTACAGCACAGGCTATCAAAAATAATTCAGCATCACTACAAAAAAAAAAAAAGAAAACAAAGCAGCCAAAAGCATCCTTGGAAAATTCTCCAATAACTGGTCAATTGCAACAACACAAGCAGACTACATCTCCAACCCGTGATGACAAACAGACAACAATGTCAAAACTTTCCAAGGAATTGAAATTGAAACAACAGAAGCTGTTGAAAATACTTGCTGAAACTGTGAGGAATGGAGGAGGGAATGAAGATATAGACAGAATTCGAGAAGGCAAAAAGAAGAAAAAGAAAGTGAAGGATCAACAAAAAGGCACACTGGGAACACTGAGTCAGCACAGTGGTGTTGACAAATCGCAAAGGATTTTGAATCAGGGAAAAGAAAAGACAAAAATTCCAAACAACACAGGAAAGAAAGACATTTCTTCTCAAAAAACATTATCATCGTCATCAAAGACTTTTTCACAGTCACCAACAGTGGCTGCACTATGGGGAAAAGCTTCCGAGTTAGGACAACAGGCCAAAGAGAAGCTCAATGCAGCCCGATTTCGCTACCTCAATGAACAGCTCTATACTTGTAAAGGTAGTGAGGCTGTCAAAATGTTCAGAGAGGATCCAGAGGCATTTCATGTTTATCATGATGGGTTTGAAAACCAAGTGAGCAAATGGCCAGTCAATCCATCGGATGTTATCATTAAACAGATAAAAGAGAAGTATGTCTGCTTATTTTACGTTTTCACATTGTTAACAGAAATTTGAAGAATTTAAAATGTTTTTTAAATAATGACAATTTAATCCCTTCATATATTTTATTTAGGCAAATTCTAACTAATAGACATCCTCATATAATAGAGATGAAATGTGTTTCTCTTTTATAAATGCTTTGAACTTAGGTGTCTTCAAGTCTGGAAAGTTAGACTGTTTTTTTTTACATTTTTTCCATCAAAGTGAAATGAATGTTCTTCTTAAGTTATTTTGAAAGATTTTCCTCGCATAAATATTTGACCAGATTTTATAATGTAAAACTTTTAGCTGATTATTATTTATAGTTTTCTAATGCCTGAAGAACACTTTTTATTTGTCAAATACTTGCATAAGTTGATTTTATATTGCAATCATATATTTTTTTTTAATATCAAGTTTTTGAAATTGATCTAGTTTTTTTCCCACGAGAATGTAATGAAATTTTAAACAGGCAGGTGATAGATGTATATATACATATGTATAGCAGATTTATTTGCGTGGGGAGTAAACCCATAGGTAAGAAAAGGGACAGGTGAGTTAATACTTATCATGTCTTTCTAATGAACTTGATATTATTTGTGTGACAGCATATGTGAAAATCATGTCATGTTATTGCTGTTCCTAATTTTCTATATCAGTACACTATGTTGATTGCAGTGAAATCCTAAAGTGACAGGTCTTTTTATTGGTATTTTGCAGGCCTACAAATCTCATTATAGCTGATTTTGGCTGTGGTGATGCCAGGCTGGCTCAGAGTGTTCCTCACAAAGTGCATTCTTTTGATCTGATTGCTCTCAATGATAGAGTGACTGCATGTGATATGTCAAAGGTAGGTAAAGTAAGTATCATATATCTAAATCATTTTAAATTACTGAAATAATGTTTTTCATCCATTCTCTGTTTGATAAAACATTAGAATAAAGGTACAAATTTATGATCAATTGAACCCTTTATTTTGCAGGCTGGTTGGAAAACTCAGGTAAATGCCAGTTTTGTTAAATTTGATTGCCAGTGTCTTCCAGCCATCAATACGTATTCATAAAAATCTTAATTTGTGTATCATTCTGCCCAAGTAATTGTTTTGCTTTGAAGACCACTGAATTTTAACAATTTATGTCTCTCAACGGTGACAGAATAATTAATGATCATAAGATACATGTATGTAATGTTGAACTATCATTTTTGTCAAGTATTTAGCAGATTCTTCACAGTCTATGCATAGTATCCTGCAGAATTATATTTATGACTTCGTGTTTCAGACCCCGCTGCCAAATGAAAAAGTTGACGTAGCTGTTTTCTGTCTGTCTTTGATGGGAACAAACATAGATGACTACATACATGAGGCAAATAGAATTCTCAAAACGGGGTAAGAATTTCTGTGTTGTATTTATTTCACCAGTTTATTTTAATGGGCTTCATTTTGTGATGATGTTTTCTAATTCAAAATAGCAAGTAAACTCCACTCTTTTAGGCTCTTTATCTTTATTGTTTGATGGAATTAATTCACACTGATAAATAATTTTTCCAGTTTGTGAGAGTTGCATTATGTCTGAGATAGGGCTGTGAGCAACAAATATGCATAATTTTACTGAGGAACTAAGAATTAAATTAATGACATAATTTATTAATCTTAATCAGTTGTAAAGTGAGAGTAAAAAGGACACCTATCAACACCTATCAACATTTAGATCAGATGATTCCAGAAAGAGAAACAAAAGATGAGGATCTCTGATTTATGCTATCAACTTTGAGGCCATGAAGTTTAAATTCCTTCGAAGTAACATTTTTAATTGCTGTTTTTATGTGTCTCCATTACTTTCAGTATATGAATGCATAAATGTAGTTTATATTTTTATCAAAGATAGTTTGTGGTTTAGCTCAGATTAGGTGGAAACAACCAATTATTCAGCAGTTTTTTTTTTTCAAACAATGTTCAAAAGTTTTTTTCTTTACAATGGAAATAGTTAAACATTAACTTTTTACATTGGAAACTATGATATATTTATATTATAAATTTGCAGCAAACCTATAAAATGCTTATTGACTTGAAAACTACTGAAAGTATCCTTATGAAATTTGGCACGTAATATTGTTGCAGAAAGATCTGTGTTTCTACTTACATAAAGCCCAAAAAAGCTTTCAGTGTTTTATGCTATTCTGAAAAGGGGATAATAATTGAATAGTAAACTTTCGAGAGTGTTTGATCCAAAGTGTACCTTGGATCGAATCACGCATTCAAAACACCAATCACGCTTTCTTTGAGTAACATTCAGTTACTCCAAAATACTAACATCGAGGTGCGCATGCTTGCCATATACTTTTAAAGTCACAGGGCAGTATCGTTTTGACCTACACTCTAATATGGTTATTAAGAAAACGCTTAAAACGAAACTTGCGTTATTAAGAAAGAATCTTTGGGAACTTTTTTTTGCTATGTAATTTCTAATGCTTACGAAGAAATAAAATGATGGTCCGATACAAAAACTATGCTTATAATGAACTGTTTCATTTCCCCAATCGCACTTTTCGTTCATATCAAGTGTAACCAAGACCAAGCTCAGATATCGGACCATTCCCTCCGACAAACAAGTCATCCCTGAGTGCGTCAAGTAGGTCTACCGGTACCCGCAATGTGCTGTACTGCCCAGCAGTATGACACAAGCCCCGACAAGGAAATCATCCTTGAGGGAGTCAGTACCGGCACCTGTAATGTGCTGTACTGCCCAGCGGTATGAAACTGAGGATAAGGCCTGGGGCGCAAGCTTGTAGAAATAATGCACCTATCATCCCCCGTTTCACACATCACCCATTGCTCGTGGCCCGAATCGAGTATGATGTACCGTGAGAGGATGACACCTATTAGGTGCATGTGTGAGGCTATTACGATTTCCTAGTTATTTATAGCCACACAACCACGGTATCAGAGGATTCAGCCGAGATAACCACCCCCTGGGAGGCTGAAAGGCTCCATACATCGTAAACCGTATCAGAGGATGGATTAGCCTTTGTCTTTTCAGTCATATATTATACACACTTCCACTAGCAGGCATTCGGTCAATCAAACCAGTTGTGCTTGTCAGTGTTTCTTGAAAGCCAGTTTTGAGTTTTGAGAAGTCGATAGGTATCCTTCAGTTTCATATTGAAAATTGTGAGCTTTAAATTGATGATAAAGCTATTTTAGATCTAGGCTGGCAATCAATGATGAAGTCATCACAATTAGACATATTAAAACGTAGGAGAACAGGTTTATCGCTGCAGTTCAAAAGGACACTGATTTGTGAAGTTGATGAAGGTTTACTGAAAAAGTCAGATATCTGCAGAAAGTATGCCATTCCAAACTCCACTTTGTCTACAATCTTGAAGAATTGAAAAAAAAAAAAGCAGAAAAATCACAAATGACATAACAGCTACATAATTACACATTTTTATATGTATGTATACTTACTACAGCAAGAACAACAAAAATGAAAATGAAGTGGCCTTAAGACATAAGGTCGCATTGCGGACACTCTTCAATCAGGGGAGGTAATTCGATAATTAAATTTTGCATCCCTGTTTCAATTTAGCCTCTTCGGATAAACAAAATAGCAACAGAACGAAATGATTTCCATTCCCCACAAATTTCGTTTTAACCGTGTTAGAGTGCATATTTAAAAATTCTCCCATGAAGGCCACGGTGTACCGGAGCAGCACTCTCAACAGAAGGGAGTCCGGACGAAACTTCGGTAGTGTGGGCATGGCTCAGCTATGAAATTAAAATACATGGGACAGAAGGAGGGGAGACTGCAGCGACGGTCTCCCATATCCCACTCCACGTCCTTGGCGACCGTTTACAAGGCGGAAGCTAGTCGCGATCGGTTGTGGCAGCGAGAGGGTTCCTCAGGTGCACCCCCCTCTCGCAGTGCGCCGCCACTATCGGGCTCATACATGGTGGGTTGGTAACTACTCCGGAAATCCCGGGGAGGGGGGGGTGGAGAAGTTGATTGAGGTGTGACTTTGGCACGTGTCCTTGGGTAGACCGAGCGCTGGGTAGGCAAGAGGCAGACGGCGGCAAAGGCCAACGACAAAATGCAAAGTCTAACGTGCAAAAGTCTGACATGCAAAATGCAATATTAAGGGTCTCCTGATATGGCACTGCCCCTGCGGGGCACGCCGAAAGGGACCAATTCCCAGAACAAAGTGAAACGAAACCACAGATTCTCTTCTAGTTTGAGATAAATTTATAAAATGGTGGATATCTCTGGTGGTGTCATTACCCCAAATTTTTTCTGATCTTCATTTATTGCAGAGGTTTACTGAAGATAGCTGAAGTTGTTAGTCGCTTCAGTGGACTGAGCAGATTCATTGAGGGTATTTGTAGTCATGGTTTCCAGTTTCTCAACAAGGTAGGATCCTCATTCATCATCAAATATACGACTATCAGATCCATTTGTGACAGCCTGAATTACAATAACATTGTGGATATAGCAGAAACTATTTCTTTTCTATTTCTTTTAATTACCTTTAAATGCATAAATAAGTATTTGTCATTTTGAACTACATGTATGCACATTGCATAATATATGAGATAATTACACTTGTTTCTGACAGGAAATCTGCAGATGACATTGCACTGTATTGAACTTTGCTATATCCATAGGTATTTTCCTCGATGTACTTTGGTAGGGTAGCAGTTTATTTCATATAAATCAGGAGGTAGAAAAATAAACAAATATGCAAAATAGACTTCTTGAAATGATAGCCTCTGTGCCTTGATATATAATCATTGTTTACAAGTGCAGTCTGTTATTTTTTTAACTCGAGTTACCAAATGTAATGAGCAAAATAATGCCTGTTAGAATTGGATAGTCTTGGATAGATTTCATATTTACAAAAGTTTTTATGTGAAATCAAAATTCAGTCAGTGAACAAATTGTTGCATGCCACACATCCATCTCAAAAGTAGATCAATATCTCAACATCCAAAGGCTTAATCAACTTAGTCTTTTTAATTACTTTTATTTTTAAAATTTCTTTCATCCCCATTTGTCGATGATCAAGTTTAATGCAGTTTAAATGTTGGATGCCCTGTGCTATGTTGATTCATCTCCTCTAATAAAAGATTTATCTTTTGTTCCCCAGCGGGACTTAAGTGAGATGTTCTACATGATGGATTTCAGAAAACTCAGACGTGTGAACAAATCTGCAGCCACTAAGGAGATCAAGCTCAAACCCTGTATTTATAAGAAAAGATGATAATAAACACTATCTGAAACATAAACTACCACCACAATTATTTTGTGTGAATGAGTAAATCATGGCTATGTTGACAAGGATGAAATCTTACTTTGAAAGAGAATACACATAGTCGGTTTTATTGTAAGGAATTTAGTTTTACAGATATGCTAGGTGAAGGGCACACACATGTCAAAACTGACAGATTCCTTTTTGTGGGAAAGCAATAATTTCAGAATGAACAAGAGAGGCAGAAAATTTGATGATGTGCATGTTATTGTTAATGATTCAATTTTTAAACGTGTTTTATAATGGATTTTTTCCAAGAAACATTTTTAGTTCCTATTTTCTGTTTATTCCAAGAAATATTTTTAGTTCCTGTTTACCGTGTTTTTCAATTATTTCATTGTAATGGAGAAATTCTGTACATTTCTGGACGTGTTTGCTTAAATCAGACATTCAAGTGGATAAAGAGATCAAGATTTCGGAGATTTGGTGAAATATATCTTTTTTCAGTAGTTTGACCCGAAGTAGTGAATACTGACTTTTAAACAAACAAATAAAAATGACATATGGCCAGATGTCTGTCATACATAGGCCTATATGTTTTGTTTGCATGTTACACATATATAAGTAACTGAATATGTGATGTCCCTGTGTCAACAGGCTGTTTGTTGTGAATTAACATTGTGTCTGTAATTATAGGCACATGGACAAATCTGCAGCCTGTGATACAGCAGCACTACCATATTGCTACATATTTATCAGTGTGTTTCTGTCTGCTCTACTTCTCTCAGTATCAGATTCATCTTTTGATTAATATGTCCGTCAAATGTTTCAAAAGGCATTGGTGAATGGACTGTAAAACAAGCATAGTACTACATGTATCTAATGATTTGCAGAGATTTTCCTTAACTGGGTTAACTATGACTTGAATTGTTTCTCACCTTTCTTTCATTTTCTTTCTTTGCTTGTTTTTTCTTTCTCTTTCCTTTTTTTTTGTTTTTTTTTCACTAAGCTGCTCTATATTTTAGAGTGTATATCAGTGCCGAATCTTTCTATCTGCCCAAGTCTGATTTCTCAAATTCAACAGGAGAGACAAAAAATGATTTTTACAGTTGTCCTGGCATTATTGGAATCTGAAAAAAAAAATTGTATTGTCAAGATGTGTTCACTTTCAGGTTCTAACAATGCAGGGAGAACTGGAAAATTAGTATTTAACTTCTGAATTTCCATAGTCTGTTAATACATATTACATAGCATGTACATGAATAAGTAGTATAACTGTCAGGGTCAGTCACACCATAGGAATGAACACACCACTGGGTAACAGGTTATCACAAATGCTTTATTAAGCCTTTGAGATTTATTACAAAAAAGCTCCCTACATAATCTACATAACTAATGCATATTAGTACCATTACATTATTAATATTATGGGTATACACTATGACATATTATTACTTCAGTTATCTTGTCAATCAGTCAATTCAAATCTCTTGCATGGGATAATGTATCAGACAGATACTATACTAGCTGACTCCAAAAGCTTGTAATTTAATCATTTCAGAAGTAGCCCTAGTAAAACAGTCATAATAAATACATGTTATTATGAGTTCTTTATACCATATCCATGTACCGTACCTATCTTACAGTTAAAGCACTTCTGCATAAAAACATGGAGTTGCATACAATGTGTTTAACTGCTGCAACTGTCAAATGTCTCTTTACACGTAGTTCTGATAACCTGCCTTATTTCATACCAACTATATGGCCTGAGGAAACTCTTAAATCATCTGACAAGTGGGACTCACACTTGAAATATAAAAAGTTTGAAAGTTCATTGACAACATCCTGTTTTCACTATTGTTGTGATTAGTGATGTGGTACCAAGATAAATTTAGTCATGAACATAGTGGATACCTGATTTATCAAACCTTGGGAAATACATGTAAAAAATTCAGGAGAGATGATATACCTTTGGAAATCAAACCCCGGGTCTGGCTTGAGATTTTGCAATACCAAGATCTTTTCTGCATATATAACTGCTGTTTCTGATTCAAGAGAATCAAAATAAGATTTAGAACAACACAACATACTGGTCATCCCTACTGACTACTCAGGTCAGATAAAGTATTCATCACAGATGAATATATTTGAGACTGAGTACATGAGAAAACGTTTTCAAATTCACACAAGATCATGATAAATTTTTAAGATCATAATAATTTATAAAAACAACAACAAAAATAAATTCTCCCATGTAAGATGGGAAAAAAAAATAATAGAAAACTAATTAAAACAAAATTACACCCTCATTTAGCAAATGTTTAATTCTAAAACCAAAAATTTCATAGAGAGGACTATTTGGTTAATCTCATGCAGAGAATTATGCATGCATCACTAAGATGTAATCCTTGATGAAATGAATTTCAGTATTAGTTGGGTTTGCACATGATGAACTGTATGCCATTCATGTAGGCCTACATGTATGTGCACTATGATAAAACGAACCCAACTGTACTTTACTCACTTTTAAGAAATATACAAGTAATCTACAAACCTCCATAGCTCAAGTGTGTTGTGAGTAAAAATTTGACATAACTGTAAATCATTTGAGCTGGTTAACAACAACAACAAAAACCAGAGCGGCAGGTTCTGAAAGAAAACACATTATATGGTCTTGCTGTATCAACTTTATGCAGATAAAACACATCTTTGCCATACAATGCATTTTAACAGTGTACTTCGTTTCTAATCTTCTTGCAGATCACAGCACAGCTTTCATTCATCATCCACAGTGAGAATCAGAATATGATCTCATTCAAATTCAAGTGGAAAATGTAGAATGTTTACTATTGAACTGGTTGAATTTGAGTTCTGCAGATATAACACTATAACACTTTGTAACATTTAGCTGCTTTTTTTACCTAAGCCCTAGCTTATGACAAATAAACATGAAATGGAACATTTAACCTACATCCAGATAAGCGCCACATACATGTATATTAAGATATTATTAATAGCACTGAAACTTCTGGAATAGGAGAGGCTGTAGAAACGTGAAAAATAAAATAGAAAGTGGAATGTTTTTTTGTAGTAAGAGTGAGGTCTTTGCTGATGAGGTATTCAAGAGGAGTATGGTCTGTGTAGTAAGTAAAGTACATGTAACTGTGAGAAGAAATAAGAAACTGGTAGACAGATGAGAAACGCTTTCATCATTCCATGCAACTCACAAAATCGAACATTGTGCAGAATATCCAAAGCGGAATACATATAATTACTGTGATCATAAGCAATATTGTCAGATGTATTATTGAAATGTTGAAGCTCATTACAGATACCGTTTATCCATAACGTTTGATACCAATCACATTACAAAAATTTCACTATTCCAGTACGAAATTTAAATTGTGAACCACTTTTTTATATAATTTATATAATATTCTGGGATAAAAAAAAGAGCTACCATTGTGAAAAATGAATTTTCTTATCTACATTGTTTACCAGAAATACATGTGTGTACACAATTTCATTACTACATGTACATTTAAATTTGTATTTGAGTACCCATCACCACATCTTAGTCTTTGATACAAGATGGAATATCCTCATTGGAAATGAATATAGAAGGAGATCGTATGACAGATTTAATCAATCTACCTACATGATTTCATTTCATTTCTACTCAAATCACAAGTAAGCAACCAAATTCTATGTGTTGTGTTTTGCTAATAGTTCATGCTCAGCTTTGATAAATATAATGCAGGGTCATTAAAGCGGCATGAAACTGGTTTTTCATAGCCATCCAGAAGTTAAGTGGCAAACAGTAAAACCACAACCTCCTACAACTACATGTTTTTGGAAATGCAATACTCTTCCCATTTCTCATAAGACTGACAAACAAAGTATGGGAAGGGAGGAACAGAGTATATAGAATGACAGATTTCCTGTTCAGGCTTATCAAAAAAGAAATGAAGTAGATAAAGAAGGGGAAGAAGAAGAGAAGAATAAAAAAAATCCCCAACCTGTGTAAATGCCATTGTTAGGTAAATACAAGTGATAAAATCCATCTTTTGCGCATGCAAAAAGAATACTCGGTTCAATTGATCAATTTCATTGGATTGAATTTTGTGATTTTCTGTACATGTTCAATGATTTTTATATTTTGTTCAGTTTTATGGTCTACATGAGGATCATCACTAAAAAGATGCATGGAAGTTATTTTATTTGTGATTAAATTTTCTATTGGGTTCTCAAAACAATATAACAGATCATGTCTTTGAATAATTTTCTGCAGCATTATGTTGGCAAATCCTCCATGTGAAATATGCATTCATATGACCCCAAATTATTATACATGTACCATTGTATGATACACTTTTGCTTTGCAAAAATATGATTAACTAACAGATTCTGCTATGCCCTATCAATACTGAAAATGTTGTTTGTCCTAGTCCTAGCATTATTTCTCAGTAACGAAGAAGTCAGGACATAATGGCTGGCAAAGATCCATCGTGATGATACACCTGACTTCAATGTAGTTTGAGCCACCTTAAGGCAGAGGACATAAAGTTTGATAAAGTAGTTATAATGTTCTTATGACATTTGGAGAGCTAATTAAAAAAACAAAGTCCAATAGTGTTTGCATTTTAAAATTGTAACTTTATGTTAGCATAACATCTTGTTTTTAAACTCACAAAGAACATACTTTGCATCCCTTCCAAATTTGTGCTTTCTTGGAACATGAAAAAGAGAAAAAGGAATAACGCAATGGGAAAGAAAGGAAGCGCATTTCAAAGAGGTAGGCCCACCAAGGAATTGCACAGAGTTTAAAAGACAAAATGAACAATATCACTATGGCAAAACATATGCAAAATTAAACAAATGACAAAGAAACAATACACACTGAGTTTTTGTGTCATATAGTTGCAAAGTTTAATTTCTTTCAGATATTAAAAGTCTTCAGTAGATGTTTAAAACACTCAAGCAAAACTTATAAAAGCTTCAGTAAATGTTGAGTAGATGAAGTAAGTTGAATAATTATTATTACAAACTGGAAGACCTTACCATGTTATTGGAAAAAAAAAGGACTAAGCTATAAAAGATTGGATTCATAAAGTTGAGTGAGCGGAATGATCTTATGAATAACATTATTTAATAATGGTACAATGATCAAAGATATTAATTTGCCTGATTAGTAGACTTTTTTTTTTTGCTTTACTAGTTTGTCAAGTCCTTACAGAGATTGAGAATCATGTGATTATACTTTGTTCAAGTTTTAAGTCAGCAAAGCTGTTTTCATCCCATCACAGTCATTGTTCTCTTTGTCTTATCTTGATAACTGTGTGATAGGGATAACTCATTCCAACAATCAACACAGAGGTATTCGAACTGTTTGGTGTCAGGAAATGTGTCAACAATGCAAAGACAACAACAATCATAGCAAAAGGTAACAGCACCCAACTGCGCCAGCAGAATATTATTTGTTATTTATACTCATCTTTGCCAGCAAAGGGGAAAATAATTATTATACAAAATCTAACTATGTATATCTTGGTGACAGATGCTAACTTACTATTTCACAACAATACCTTGTTCTATTTATAAATGAAAACAAAACAAAGTGTTAATAATGCATGGACAGTCATTTAATTAAGCATTACTTTAAAAAAACAAAGACAGTAATCTTACATCATATGAAGTTTTTGATAAATGTTGTTTTCTCACTCTGTCATATATGTCAAATTAATTTTACCTACTGCGAAATAACGCTAAGCTACCAAGATTTAAAAAAAAAAACCTGCAATGATCTCAACAAAATATATGTAAGCACTGAAAAGTGAGATTACTAGAAGAACCATAGAAATATTTATTGTAGATACATTCTGTAAATTTTCCAACTTCCTTTTTATCCTGACAGATTAAAAACAAATGGCACACAGTACATAAGAATGTGATGATTGTAACATGCCGAGGAAATCAAAATTGCAAGATGAGCACAGTAGAGGAAAGCAGGTTGAATTTACAAGTAGCAGCACCTGTTCCAAACATACATATAGATGTGGAATAAAATGCTGACAACATCAGAGTTGATTCCATCATACTTCATGATGTGTCATGACGGGCTCAGACGGCTGCACAGATAACAAACAAAGATTCTAACCATTTCTTTTGACATCAACACAGTCACATGAAATTAAGAACTATAATAGGTTTCAATCTCCAACAGCTTGAGAATTCATCTAAATTCCACCTTCACACTTTTGGTTTGCATATATATTTAAATGAAAGAAAAAAACATTCAGTTTCCATTTCCAACAGAGAAAGAAGAAGCAAAATTCTTAAGTTTGTTTTCAATGCATTAACTGTTCTAAATCTGCGATTCCATTATTTGAATGCAAGTCACGTTTCACACCCCTTAGCATTGATAAACTGGATATAAGTAAGGGATGGGATATGTCTCAAGGATGCAACTTATTGTGAAAAGTTCATGCAAATTATAGATCAAATTATGCTTAAATATATATTTATGCTGATAGAATGAGAATAAATGAGAAAACATCACTTTCTCCTGATTCATTATAACTAAAGTGTAGTTCACACTGTGTAAAATTGTTGTTGTGTTGCCACTTGTCAGGCACCTCTACCTGCATTTATGTAAGTTTTACTAAAATAACTATCCTCCCAATGCATAATATCACTAACATTATAATCTGAATTATAATTACAGTTTTGCTGAAAAACTAAAATGATTTGAAATTCATCTGGGCTTCCGTAAAGCTCATCTATTCATGGAGTCAATCTTGATTACATACACAGTTTTCTTGATTAATACTTCCCATAAAACAACACCCTGTTACTTCATATAGAAACTGAATTCACATTGAACATTGAGCTGGCAGAGAATATGATGAAATCTACATCAGATCCGATATCTGTTTACAGAAACTATGACAGGACAAGATTAGATAACTGGCCACTATTTTTGTGCTTTGAGTAGGTGAGAATCTAGTCAGTTTTTCATCCTTATGTCAGTACAGATTTCATATTTACAAGAATGCCTACCAGAGTACTTACAACGTAGAAATAAAATAACAAAAGAAAGATCTCACTGGCAACAAGTACATACCATATTTAGCATATACAAGAGTTGCATATTGTTATTTATCTTATTTCCATTTACCCTGGCAAAGAATTACATTTCAACACAGAACAAAGTTTATATGGCTAATGAACAAATAATGTTGCCATCAATGTCATCTATATGGAAGGAATGAAATTTGTTTTTCCTTGGAACAGAATGATGCAAAATAGAATGGAACCCTTGATAATACAACAAGTAAAAAATGGACAAAGTATGAATGAATGTGAACAGGTCATAATTTGGCACACAATCCCTTTTGCTCTGAGCCGAAGCAGTTGGAAATATAAAAGGTAAGCACATGTCAACTTGGGTAGTTTTTCAGTGAATGAAAAATTGATGAGATCTCTCTGGTTCTATATTTGACTGCAGAGCAACTTAAGAATACAGTTCAGTAAAGCTTTGTTGTTTTTGAATATACCCACTGAATACTACCAAACTGAGGGTTTACAGAACATCAGATCTAACTTATAACCTACAACAATTCTTTATTACAAGGTAAACTCGAAAAGAAAAGTTGAAATTGTGATTCTCTCTATTACAATCTTTTCTTATGAAACAACATTGAATACGTGTGTAGCTGAATGACCAGTGTTTCTGGAGAAATCTAAATTTTTTTCGGCACTACATTCACAAGGACAGGGTTTACACAAACATTATAAACTCTGCAGACTAGTTGCTTACAGCAAAGCGAATGTACTGATATACAGTTTCCCTCTTTGGGCTACAGGCTATTGGTCCACAGGTAAAGATCACACTCGGGTGCACAGATCTACTACCATGCCAGTAAAAGTAATAGAGCAAAGGTTAACTGCAACAAGCACTCGGTAAAAACAATCAATCAACTGCTCAATGGAAACAATTGGAGTGATACTTTAATATTTTTACATATATATATATATATATATGGAAAGACCAAAGCTAACAGCAATAATAGATATAGACCCATGCGTTATTTACACTGTAGAGAGCACATCACTTAAGAATATTAAGGCCCAGGAGAGAGGGATAGGTAGCCCAGTAGCGAGCGATAGGCAGGCAGTTGTATATACACCATATGTCATCATACTATAGTACAAGACAAACCAATTTATCAATTCTGCTATAAATAAGCCACTCAAATTATACATTGACCAGGTAAGTGGTCATGCTGCTTTTTGACATGAATATGTTTTGTTTTAAACCTATGAGAGCATTTCTTTTGAGAGCTTATGATTGCATCTAGTAGACATTGAAGGATTTTGAAGATGGAAGAAGAAAGGGACAGTGCATTGTTATATTCTCTTAATGTTGAATATATACATGAAATTTTAACATAGTACATGTAAAACCAGATCAGAATCATCATTAATTTTGTACATGTGAAAGTCATCCTTCTGCTATATAACATTACAAGAAGAAGAACTGCAACATTAAAACAGTTAAAGAGCTACATGAAGCCAATCTTGGACTATGACTTAAGCTCTTATGCGGCAGGTTTACTGCTGATGTTTTGTACGGCAAATCCAAGGAAATTTCAAAATCACTCAAATTTGATAGCTTTCATATCCTGCCAAAACACAATTGCTCTATTTCAAGATGGGATACCTTTCTTGCTATATCACATCTAAGGTACTGAATTGTATTTATAATCAAGTGGCTACATTATGGGACAATGAAACTACTCAATTTCAAGATAAAATATGTCCACTCTACCATCACGGTTTGAAGTATTTCACTGTATTAACAGACTAATTTTTCATTCTGTGGGATAAGGAGACGTGTCTCTCTTTCAAGTTGAGATTTCCCTCTTATACTATCACCCTTGGAGTATTAAATATTAATAATCCAGCATTCACACTGCTGGACAAGCAAACAAGTCTATGTCAAGATGAGACAGCCCTTTTATACAACTGAAAAATATCTGACTGTATTTAACCTTTGTTTCTCACTGCTTGCCTTAGCTCATGACTGAAAAATCTTTTTTTCAAAGAGAAATGAAATAGGCATATTGTATAATATAGCAGCAGCACATTTCATTATTTCATAATGAAGCTTTTACTTCAGTTTCACACATACTTCCATTCAATCTGTATATAAACCCTCTTATTCCATTCCATTATGTTATCTAATGCAAACATCCTTTCATGCCACATACAACCACCTCTCACTCATTAAGACCTGTTAACTATAAAGCTTTCAATCTCTCCAACAACTTCTCTGCCTCAGATACTTCATCATTTGCCGATTTCTTATTTCCCTTGTTTTTTGCATTCTCTTGATCTATGCTGGAATTTATGGTCCTTGAGTCATCAAAGTCAATTTCTCGGACTGTGGAAGATTCTAGAAGATTCTGTCGAGATCTTGATCTGGTTAGCTGAGCCCTTCTTTCAGCTGTTGAGAGAAAATTAGTAAAAAAAAATGTTACAAGTGTCATACAAGAAAGGAAATTTTCATGTCCCTACTGAGATGTTGATGTGGCAAAATGAAGCCTCCCTATAGTATCATTGATATATGTGCAAAATCTAGTTTATTGAACAGGTCTAGTACATGTGCATTTCACAGACAGCAAATGACAAAAAAATTATGTGAAACAAATATTGTACATAAGTGTGAAAATGCATGTATATGAAAATAATGTTCTACAAAGTCACCTCTCTTCTATCATCTATCTAGTTCTTTGCTAATCTTCAACTGAATATCTCATTAATCTAAACTTAGGTAACCTGATCATCTGATGTGTGAATTTATCAGTAAATTCTTCTTGTTCTGAGATATTTTGTCTGTGATATGCCACATCCTAAGTGACTCGACAATCAATCATACAAAAAATCTTGAAATACTTGCATAAAAAGGTGTGCATTTTCTTTCAAACTGACATAATGAACAGTGAAATTAAATCAAGCAATAAAAAGAAATCACTACATCAAGAACAAAGCACAAATTAAACAAAATATCAAGATTTCACTGGTGCAACCAAATTTCAAGAGAAACAAACAAGAGACAAATAGCAACTGAACTGAGGAATACACAGACATGCATGCATTTCTTGCAGAAAGAGCAGACTGGCAGCTGACCATCTCCACCTAGGATTAGATGCAGATCAATGCAATTTATATATCATGTGTACAAAGTGCCACCATTATAAATGAAAACATTTAAAAAGATCCCACTGCACTGAAAACTATCCCACTAAGATATTTAAAATTCAAGCTGCTACAAATCATGTACCACATATGCTTCAGATTTACAGTTCCAAGGGAAAAGATGCAGATCCTTTGTCACTGCTGAACATATGTACAGCTTCTGTTTTTTTTGTTTTTTTTGCACCTGTATATTACTACAAGGCCTTTTCTGCAGTTTTCAAAGCAAACTTTTGTGTTTTTTTATGTTATATACAATCATCATACAGTGTATAACCACTGCAAAGCAAGAGGGGACCATTTTGAAAATTGCCCTGATTGAGCTGCAGAAGTCTCTCATTACATTGTAACTATCCATCTCTATATGCACCTCTGGAGAAATCCTATCAGATGACGAAGGTGTTCAAGTTTCAGTTAACTGCATATCGTTAGAGAACAACATCTAACATGTACTTTACTTCATCCGCTCTTACTGCTTGTACAGTGACATTTTTTTTATGGAATGATAACCAGCATTGTCCTACAGCAGCACTTCCTGATTTTCTAAGAAATCTTGAAAGATTGAGGAGTAATGAGAGAAACTTTTGAGTCAATAAAAGTGTGTTCAAAGCTTTATTTTCATTTGGTATCTGTTCATCACTCAGCAGATTTCTACTGACCACTTCATACACAACTCTGTTAGATAATGAATAAGTCTATAGGCTGTACAACTACCACCTCATATTTCTCAACGGTATCTTTTCTGGGAGATCCACACTTACTGCTTGTACAGTGAGACATAATTCATGGAGTGATAACCAACATTGTTTTAACACTTAAATAGATGCAATAAACTTCCTACAATTTCTTGACTCTTCACCCTTCAATCCTCAAAGAAGCTGTATGTAATTTCAACATTTAAATAGTTGTGAAAAACTTCCTACAACTTCTTGACTCTTCAACTTTTACCCCTCAAAGAAGCTGTATGTATTATACAAGTGATAGAACCCCCATCCCATATCATTTCTAGCACGGAATTAAATATCACTACATTTTAAGTCCGAGAATATTGGGAAAGAAAGAGAGAGACATATGGGAGTTCCTTCATCATGGCAGAGATGTGTATTTTCAAATGGATTTTATCATCCATACTATAAATCTGCCACAAAACCCATAAAAGGCTCATGGACTTGAAAACTGCTGAATGTATCCATATGGAATTTGGCACACAACATTGTCGCATAAAGATCTATGTTTCTACTTACATAAGGCCCAAAAAAGCTTACGATGTTTGATGCTATTCTAAAAAGGCGATAACAGTAAACTTGCGAAAGTGTTTGATCCGAACTGTACCATTGATAAAATGACATGTTCAAAATACCAAACACCTTTTCTTTCAGCAACATTCAGTTTAATCGCTGGAAATACCAAGATTGAGGTGCACGCGTTTGCCAGACATTTCAAGTCGCAGGGCAGTACTGGATTGACCTACATTTAAGAAATCTCCAACGAAGACTGTGGAGTCTCTTCTAGTATTTCATAGAAAAATAACAGGAAAAGCTGACTGAAGTTGATCTCTGCGAATGGGTTTGCTCAGGGTGCTAGTGGCTAAATCTTGCCCATTAACTTGCTAAATGCTTATCAGTTTTTATCATTATTTTATGGCTGAATCCAGTTTCCTTCTTCAGTCGAGAGGAAGAGAGCCTATGGTAACCACAAAGTTATGACTTTTGCAAGTCTGTCAGATCCCATACTGAACCAGCAGAATGGGCAATGACTTCTCTGGCTCACCAATCAAAAGCTTAGTTACCAACCACAAACATCTCATGACAAGAAACAAGTCTGCCAGGCTATTGTAAGGAACAGACAATTCTTATGCATGCCTTGTGAAATCAGAAGCATATTTCCTGAACTCCTCCCATCAGAATTAAAATCTAAAAAGTTAAAAATGTCAATGATAACATTAACATTACCAAACTATTTCTCAAAATTTCTGGTCTGCACTAATGCAATGTACATGTTGATGTACTATGGTAGATGAATGTATAGTTGCGAATTTGCAATACTGATATACATGTAGTAACAAACCCTGAACCCTGAATCAAATGTACACATACATGTATATATGTTTATAGCACTGACTTGCTTGAACCCCACAAATGGTGATAAAATATGACCACCATATAGTGAAATATTTACATTTGTACTCTGATGGATATCATCCATTCATGACATTCATAATTCCCCCATGCATGAGGTGACACTCTTGAGAAAAAGATAAGAATATGTACTGTATTCCACAAAACAAATGTGCATAGGTTTATGAATGTCAAAAATTCAGAGGCATGGATTTGTGAAGATCAAGCCATAAAATGACGAATATAAATTTCATTAAAGAAGAAAGAGAGAGGGTAGAGGGAGAGAAAAAAATATACAAAAACAAAAACAACAACAACAAAATCCTGCTGTCATTTTGTAAGCCATATTTGATTTTTCTCTGTCACCAGAGTTATTCTTGGTTTACAGCTAGATCTATTTCAATTTTTTAGCTAAAAAAGAGACTTGAGCACTTCACACTGTTTATCTTCACTATATCTAATTCTCGCTAGGTTGATGGGCTGATTAAGCATTTTTTCCCATATTTAAAAAAAACAAAATCATTTATGAAAAACCTCTGTCACTACCACTTTTTAGGTACTAAAATGTCATATTCTTTTGTACAATGTGGAGACTGAGATGAAAATAAAAATAATATGTGCAGGCTGATTGATACTAAAAATGCCAGAAGAGACTGCTGGAGTGGCCAGAGCTTCTAAAATAATGTTTATTCAACTTTAAGAAGTGACATTTTCAAATCCTATGACAAGACAAAATGAGTGACTTCATACCACATTGTATTTTATTTGCACAGTAAGGCTTATGTAAAATAAAAATGAACTAGCCCTTAATCCCTAAACTGCCAGGCACAAAAGTACAGAATCTAACATTCCCTCAGTGCCAGCATTTTTCACTGCACTATGCCTTTAGTGCCAGACTAAATAAATACCATTACATCTATGGATCCAGGATTGCAGATTTGGCATTTTGAGAAAGTAAAAAACCCACTATAGTGGATGCAGCATTTTGGGTATCACAAATGAATCAGCAGTTTCACATCTGTCAGTCTAAGGGCTAAACAGATCGGCTAAAGAATGGTGTCTCAGGTCCACATTACATGATAAAAAATTTGTATCCTATTCACTAGTTTATCATGTTCATTTCTGTATTTTTATGCTGTATCATATCTGAGATACGTCAACAGAGGTACCTGAATGCATTCACAAACTTCATAGTTTTGTCCAGTATTTCATTTGAAATGAAAATAAAACGAAGTATGGGGTGACCTTGTTTGATAATTTACTAAAATGAATTTTAAAAGAAAAATGAAATGCCAAGAGGAAAAAAAACAAATCCACCAGCTTCCATCTACTTGCCCACTCAATGAAAAGGTGAAAGGTGAAGGATTATGAGGGGTCAAGTGTTACATGTCAAGGATAAACAGGTGTCCACGATCTATCAAAATCTCCCTGTCCTGGCACAGCAGCGGCAAGAGTGAAAAAAAACAAAAACATCAGAGATGTAAGATCAAGATCTTCAGTAGTCATCACCAGTAAATAAGTGCATTCGATACATTAACACAGACTTTTCACGTCTGGATAAAAACCCCAAAACTGATGGTCATGCTGCCTTATGCAACCAATGCAGCAAACATCAAGGCCATGAAAAAAAAAAAAAAAAAATAATACAATGAGTATGATAATACTTGCATCCATCTGCAAATACCAAAAAAAAAACAATCATTGTAATAGGTGTTGATGCACTTTAAAGTAAAGCAGGCATACTTCTTACTGTCGATTCACCATTCCTGGTAATGGAATCCCAACTATTTCTGTAATTGATGAAAAGCCAACAAACTTTATCAAAGATAATGGAATAGAATTTCTCTTCCGCAGTTTAACTATTTACAAAAAAAAACAGTTTCTCTTTCTCAGTTAAACTAGTCAAAAAAAAAAAAAAAAAGGAATCTGAACACATGAGAACAAACAAATCAATGCCTAACATTGTTACTATACTCAGTAAAATAAAGACTTCCCACTACGTGATTAATAATTTTATATTGAAACTGTTTTTCTCCACAAATAAATCATGATGATACTCGATACTAGTCGAAAAAGACTGAAATAAAAAATTTTGAAAATGAGAAAATAACTCTGAACAAATGACTTTATAAAAAAAAAAAAATCCTGAGGAATTATTAGATTGATGTCACTGATGACAATAAATTCATGGTTAATGAAAAACTGATGACATGGATGAAGAAGACAAACACACTAAAGTTCCACATAATCACAAGGCATATACACTGAAAGCATGAGAAGACTATGCCTTTGCTTGTAAGATCAAGCAATAGTAGAGGATGCTACATTTAAGTAGTTCACATGATAGACACAATGAAATGTGTGCAACGTAGGAATTAGAAATGATGGGGTGACGATGAATAAAACTGAAATTGACATAATAAGAAAAGTCCTAAAGTTTGTCACTGAAAGTAAAAAAATGGTACAAAAAAGATAATGAAGATGACTGATACTCAAATGATTGTGGACGAAAACAACACCTGACAATTTGACTGTGAACAATCACAAACAGAAACACAGGATCAACACAACAGAGCAAAGTATCTCTATGCAAATCCTCCCTCCCCCCCCTTCTAGTCTCATCCTAAAACATACATCAAGCAGTGTCTTTTTTTTCTCTCATTTTTGCTCAATTTGATGCAGTAAGTTTTACAGTCTGTATATACTGTCAGATTGTTAAAGCTTTGAGTGTTTAAAAGGCAGCTGCTTTGCATGCTTGCCAGGAAGCTGACAACATGTACTGTGTAAATGTCTCCAGTAGGATTATAATTGAATGAGATACCCAACCGCAGAAGGTTGAAAGGCATACAGAGAACGTAACATAATGCAGTTGATTATAAGGCATTTGTAGCTTGACAGTACTGGAATAAGTATTATATAAACGCCATCCATTATTATTTATGGATTAGACTGTTTCAAGGAGTACCATATCATCTGAAAACCAATAACATATGCCAAGTCATACTGATGAGGTCATAACATATTTAAATAGTGATAAAGAATGTTATAACAATCTTGTTAGTAGACTTTGCAAAAGTCTTTTTTTTTTTTGTACCCATTGCAGAAATTCCAGATCCCAAGATAAAGCTGAGTATTGGATGATTGAGACATAATAAATGACTTCATTTAGCCACAAAATTAGTAGCTGTACTTAGCAAAAGAGGTAATAACTGATGTAAAATTATTACAATTTTTCTTAGTGTATGATGAGAAAATATTATAGATAATAAAACATAATGATATCAATGTTAGTTCTTAAATCTGCAAAAGTTTAAAAATGAATCTGTACTGAGTATCACCACTCGTGTATAATGAAAGGCAAATATTCATTGCACATTTCAATTCTAATGACTTGGGGACACAGACCCCTCCAATGAATGGGGACCATTTCAATCAATTTTTCTTTTCACACAGTTTTTTAACAAAAATTCTTTTTTGTTTAAATCTCAGGAAAAGAAATCTATTTCATGACAGGTGATGCTAAATAGAAAATAGCCTACAAGTTTCACAGACAAAAATTTTGCACAAAAAAGATAACGCCTTGATTTCTTGACAAAAATGAAAGATGCCTTATTCTTTAATTATATCAGTGTACATAGTGTGCAATCAAATCTGACTGATTAGCTCTGTGTGTGAGAAAGACATCTGCATCTCTATTCACAACTGTTTAAAACTACAAAGAAAATAAAATCTACTAAGAAATGTTCAGACTTGCAAAATATTTGTTGTGCTTTAAAAAATACAATTTATTTCTCATTTGATGATTTGATTTAAAAAAAAAAAAAAGTGGGTGGAAGAGAAACATGCTCGCACATCGAAAGAGTCTAAATTGCTGAGAAATTACATTGATTTATCTTAAAGAGACAGAGATATTTATATCTAACTATTAATTATAAATAAATTAATTACTTTAAAATCAGTAATTGCCAGTTAATTATCTTTCCAAATATCAATAATTATTGCTTTTAATAAATTTTTCATGCAATGCATATTCAAGACCTGACAATGCTCGAAAGGGTTTTCATGATGAACTACAGCTAAATAAATTACTCATCACCTGAAAATATGAAGATACTGTCATTCAGGTCTTGATATTCTCTTCATATTTCTTTCAAGAAACTGAAAAGCCATATGATTTAAACAAACATCTCTCAACGACTATCTATTTTATCTCAATTTGAGAAAAATAGGTGGAAAAAAAAGGACAGGAAAAATATTCAGTGAGAACAAAATAATTCTGAAAATAGAATAAAAAGTTAACAAATATTTTCTGTTACTTCTTTTTCTGCTAATTCTGTAAACAGCATGATCTATAATGTATCTGTTCAGTGCTACTACGAAAAGTTTAAGTTTAAAAAATACTACTGAAAAATAAAGTATTTTTTCAATGTGACCAAAAAAAAAAAGTAAAGATAAATATAATTCCAAACTCAGACTATAGAAAGAAAAGAGATATGACACTGATGACGGCATTCAGTTTTTTTCAGTGTTATTGCAAGAAATATGAACAATTGCTTTTACATGACAATAAAGGGAAAAAAAAAAAAGAAAAATGACCAATATGAAAACACAGTTCTGAATTAACTGAACACAGAGCAATTTTTCAAAAGAAAACTAATCCCTATCAGATTCTACATGGTAGTTCTAATTGCACGATCATATAAAACACCTTTCCTTCATTTGAAAATTCTGAGCACTCACATTTGTTTAGTTATTATTTAATACAGATGTTATGTCAAAGGTTATCCACTTCAGGACATTATTTTTGAATACTCACAGCAGTCTTTGATCACAGGAACTTTACAGAGAAGTTACAACTAATTTAAATTTGAATGGCAATATCCTGAAAATTACACACTGAATGAATAAAATAAGCATACATGTATGTATCTTATCTACGTTCTAAAAAAACAAACTGAGATATGATCTTAGATCAATGTTGCATTTGCTTTCTACATATTTGTTATGTACATGTTGTACTGGGTTTCATAATTCATTTTATATATACTCTTTATTATTCATGCGGTTTCCATGTATTTGGTGTACAGCATTTTGTGGTTAATGACTTCTCCTAAAAACTGCCCCGATGTTGTACAGGAATATCAAGGCATACAGAATGTTTTGCCTTTTAATGGGTTGAGGCGATGCAACATCTGAGAGCCATTTTACCAGCACGGAGGCTGATTTTCTCAACTGCTTTCTCACAGAGATTGTTTTCACCAGCCTTTGCTAGACACAACAGTCGCTGAAAAAAGCTTGGTATAGAGGGAAAAAATCACTTTGGCACTTTTTTGCTTGAAATGAATACTATTAAAAATTATGAAAAAAAAAGAAAATCTTGTTTTTTTCCTTATGAAAATTTTTCTTTACATTTTTTGGGGAGTGATTTTCATAGAAAAAAAAAAGAAAAGCCGTTTTTCCTTTGATACAAAGCTTATCGGCTCATAATCAAAGATTATCAGCTTATAAAAGCTTATAACCAAAGATTATCAGCTCTTGCGTTTGGCCAAGGAAAGTATATCTAACTGGACCAGTGAAAACTGATCTCTATTAAAATCAAAGCACATGTAGGACCATATCTATCAGCATACAGTCTATCTGAACAACAGACGAATTATCTTTATTGCAATTATTGTAAAGTAAAGCAGTTTTTGGGTACAAGCCCAAGACATCATGACATGAAGTTTACATCAAATTTAAGAAGTTCAGGCCTAGTTTAGTTTATAGTCTCCTCTTCAGGTGATAAAATTTTCTATGTGTTTTGCCCTGATACTAGCAGTATCGCCGCTGACTTGTTCGACCCATATACAAATTTGTGGAATTATCGATCATCATGCCCACTTTTTTGTCATTGCTGTTAATATTCATCATCATCATGCTGTGTTGGCAAAGGAGTTACGATCATAATGCCTTGGCAAGCCAATGCTAGTCACACTGGCCAACCATCATGGATGAAACACATACAAAACTCTACATAGTCGAAGCATTCTATATCACTATGGTATGTTACGTAGGCAATAAAACACTGTATGTACATACAGGGTACATTCTATGGACAACAACCATGCCATAATAAGTGTACGAAAAAAAAAAAAGAAAAAATTATCAAGCAGGAGCAAGGATGATACTATCACATGACAGGCATCATACTATGCCATGTGACCATGCTATTTTTAGGGACCGGTCACCTCATTGTCCACTGCATTTGTTTTCCAAACCCTGGAACGTGACTGAAATCTGTCCACTAATGGATGGGAGATAACAAGGCAAGTTCAATAACTTGTCACACATTAAAAATCCTTTTCATACAGATTTTTAAGAAATACGAAATAATAAAAAAAAAAAAGACATATATATATATATATATATATAAATATATAATATATATAATATATAACTTTTTAAAAAATCTGTTGTTTTAAATGTGGAGTTATCTTCAGAGATATATGAATGAATAGATTAAAAAAAAACAAAACATATCCTAAAGAAATAAAAAAAAAAAATAGTCAAAATGAACTGAAAAACCCAGTAAACTATATATTACGTAGAAGAAGCTTCACTGATTTCTTGAAATGTGTTTCACATGCTCGATTGATCGAGCACACATGGAAGTTTAATAATTTGCAACAAAATGTATGTAATATATATTGTTGCCAGCACTTGGAAAAGATTTCCTTGATTATTCATGTTGACACTGAAGACAATCAAACTGAAATTGCTGTAAACATTATAAGACTGAAGATAAGCAAATCTAATATCATTAAGAATATCAACTACTAAATGAGTTCAATAAAAGTTGATGCAATTGTTTCTGAAAGATTTTTTTTTTTTAGCATCAGACTGACTATGTCAACAAAGTGAAAATCCATATTTCACTTGCGAATGTCTTTTTCACATCATTTATTTCTTAGCAATAATGTCTCTACATCAGGAAAAGAAAGAACATATTTGTATTCTTTTCCCCCTTTCAACAACTTTCAACAGCTGTCAACAGTAGCTATAATGCAAAATTCAACTTTACTAGAATGAAGTTTGCCACTTATTTAGGTAAGCTCTTGTCGAGCAGGATAACTTTTCTTTATCAATCTTCATCTATAAATATGTCATTGGCATCCTATACTTTTCTGTGTAATAAAACCGAATGTAGTTGTTGATCAACAATCAATCAAATTATGCACTCAATAAAAACAAGCAGCAAAACGTAATTCTGTTACACTCAAATCAGTGAAATAAAGAGAGCACAACTGGCAAATGTGACATAATATATAACATTCACTGATATTCTTTTACTTTTTAAATGCTGCCACCAAACAACTAAAAACAATGGCCATGCTACTCCACTGACCCTTATAACAAACAAAATCAAGACATAGTACATTACACAGATACTATGTTATGATGAATTGTAATATGAGCCCATGATGAAATGTTATCTTCATCCTTCTCATTTCAACTATTATGTTTCAGTCCTATTTGTTTCAAATTAATGATAACTTTATATAACTATGCTTACTAAAGTTGTCAGTGTTTTTAATTTTCATGCCTACTAAACTTGTCAGTGTCATTTAATTTTCATTACCTGCCATTTGGCTGAAATTTTATTTAAATAAGATAAAACTACCATCCCTTCCATAAAGTAAAAAAAAAAAAAAAAAAATTAAAAAATACAAAAATAAAAAATAAAAACAGCCTGAAGCTGGAATATGAAATTTAATGAGATAATATGATTGCTTGTTTGTTTGTGGTGGGATTTAACAGTGAATCAGCACAATTATAGCTTTGTTGCATCCAGCACGGAAGAATGAGAAAATGAACTACACAACCATACAACTACAAGATTAATTGCATCTGCAACAGAAGTTTGCAGTCTAACATCATGGGTCACCAATTTATAGAATATGAGAAGTTCCATGTCACTAACCTCCTGCTGCTCTTGGTGTTCTTCGCTTCCCTTCTCTCTTCTCTCTGTTGACATTGAAAGCTGAGCCTGTCTTCAGGGCTTCCAGCAGGTTATCCATGACACCTTCCTGGTTGTCATCTGACAAACAGAGACAGAATATATCATGACATTTCTGTTCACAAATGTCCAGAAATTTTGTTTTTTTTTGTTTCTGTAGTTCCAAAGAGTCAAAAATAAGTAATGAGGTCTCATGGGCTATAAGGTGCCCAAAAACATATTTTTACTTCAACAATTCAGAATAATAAATATTACTTAATTGCAGCCTTTCCAGAAAAATAAGTAATAACTAATGGAGTTCTTGGGTCACAAAATGATTGATTGAGTTTGTTTCGTCTTTCAACCTCCTTCCTGGTGGTTATCTCGATGTCACAAAATGTCAAGAAAAAATATCCTATGAATCACAACATGTCCAGCAAACATATTCTACTTCACCAATTCTAAAGAATAAACAATAACTTAAATCAACTATTCCAAAGAATAAACAATGATTATTGAAGTCTCTTTGATTACAAAATTTTCTGAGAAAAAATACTTACTTTAGCCATTTTACAGAATAAATATTAGATGATGAAGAGTCATAGGTCACAAAATATTCACAGTCCAATAAAAAACATTTTGCTTACAATTGCACAAGATAAATAAAAACCCATGAAGTCTGATGGATCATGAATTAGCAAGCAAAAAAAAAAAATTGTTTCTACCACTACAATGAAGAACACAATAATCCTTCACAATAATTTGATTAACTGAAATGCAGTTATTTGACCGATATCAGTGATGTTGTGGTTTGAGATCTTGGTTGAAGAGAGGCCACAACAGCTCTACTGCTAAGCCACTAACTCACTACTGAAAAAGTGTGGCTGCAATTAGGTGTGGAACCGCCAACACATTTGCATAGTGTTATGAGTGACATAACTTTCTGTGGCTACCAAGTGCAGAAAAGCCGACCATTTTCATTGCCTGTACATGCCAATTTTTAGTGGATAATGCTGCGTGTGAAATCCCGAGACAACTGTAGTTTTTACTAGTTTAAATATCACTAACATGTTGAAAGTAATAGCCTCCTCTCAATGGCCTATTTATCTCTCATACACAGCAAGAAATGTATGATTTCATTATCTACCAGATATTCATTTTAATTAATACTGGTATTCTGAGTTCTCCACTTGTTTAGCCTAGATAGAAGAAAAACAAGCACTTTTACCTGTGGTCATATCCAAAATAGCTGCCTGTCTGAGTTTCTTTTCCTTTTTCTCTCTCTCTGCTTTCTCCTTCGCTTCTTTAGCACGGCGGATTTTCTCCTGCGTTTCCCTCATCTTAGCATTTTCTTTCAAAGCTTTCTGCAGATAATAATTGGAAAAATTTATTATTATAAAAGGTAATTGTCAAATTTTTTCACTTTCCTTGACAGCCCCGCTTTAAATATCTGAAAAGCTAAAAAAAAAAAATAATAAAAAAATAGCACAATGCCCATAAAATAAATGAAATCCATTTGTAATGTTAACTTTCAAGTAAGTTTCTGCTATCACCAATGCATCCTATGTCCACCCTAATAAGTTCCTTGCTGTTGGACAATGTCACTGATCTTATACCTTAGAGCCACAACATTCCCATTAAGATTTCAAGCTTTGTCAATTAGACAAGAGTAGCACAGCTTTCTTCTGGAACTTGCCAGTCATTCAATCCATCCAGTGTTCACCTACAATACAATATTCTTCTTCATTTACCACCAAAACGGATGCACAAGTTTTCTATAACCAGTGCAAAAGTAAATTCAATTTGCTTGTACAATTTATAGAGCCAAATTCCTTCTTAAGGCCGATGGAGAAAATACAGGGATGCAGCCTAATCATTATTTCTTGAAAAAAATTATTTTATGTATGTTGGTCATAGAAAATGATCACTATATTCTCACTTGCAAACTGTCCTTGAAGCCTTTCATGTCACCAAATAACTCTTCCATGGTATATTTCTTTGGGTCAAAGGCAAAGTATTTGGCTGTACTTTCAAAGAGAGTCTCCAGCTTTTTGAACATGGCGCTGAGCAGTTCATGCTGTTCCTGAGCTTCTTTCAGGAAACCGTGGCTCAGTGTTAAGGAATACATACAATAATAAAATATTGCTTTACCTTAGCTAACTGATTGCTAAGTTTGCTTATCCTTTGAGAGCAAGTACTATAACCATACAGATCTTAAGAAATTGCCTAAATTCTCCTGTGTAGCAAAGTGCACTTTTTGTTCAAAGATTTGTCAATATCGGTGTAAATGCCCAGTCTTTAAAAAGTGACAAAAATTAGTGGTTCCAACACATTTAACACTAAGAGCGAAGATAAGTTTCTGGCAACAACAAGGTCAACCTCAGACCACAGCTAACATCATTCTGGTATAATGGTAGTTAACTGAGTCGATCCTTGCTAAAATTAGTGAATTTCTCAATAAATACCCAAAACTAGACAGCCTTTGATTTTTACACAAATATCATTGATAAGATTTTCTGTTCAGTTCTTCTATTCTTCCGCTGGTGTCTCAGAAGTGTGACAAGATGCTACAAATGACATTAAATAGTACGCTGCCTTCATAAAATGAGAAAAACAAAAAATGCTCACTCATAATATTTTTCACTTTCAAACTTAAAGAAAAAGTTCAAGAGACGGCTTGCTCCAATGATACTCAGTTGACATTCCCCAAATCACAGAAATTGTAAAAGGATATCTTCATGACTTCTGTGAATCTGTCGTTGGGGTCATTTGATTTTCCCAGATTCTTGATATCCAATTCAAGATCTTTCAGTTGTTTACCCATGGAGTTGATGTTCTTCTGTAGCATTTCAGTGGAAACTGGAGATGGAAACAAACAATTTTGTTCCACATACTTTTCAGGAATGAGGGATTGGATTTGATCAAGCTCATAAAAAAAAAAAAAAATTGATATGAACAGTAAAATACATAAATATGAATCTCAATTTCTCATCTGTGTATTAAAATTTTTAGTGTCTATCACTAGTCGCTCATCACTATCAGTAATCAAGTTCTAGAAACTTATACAAGTGTGGAAAAGAAGTTCATTTTGTATGTTAAAATCCAGTTATTCTGCCTTATCCTCTGTTCTTTGTTATTTCTTAACAGAACTTGCCAATCATTTAATCCATCCACAGTATCCATCTTGTAGTTTCTATGATAACTACTGTCTTTTCTGTTTTCTCACTTTACAACAATGAAATGATTCACATTATTATCAATTACAGCTTGTTTCAATTGGTGGTCAATGAACTTTTGGGTCTAAGTGCCAGCAAGGACTCATTCCTTACTTAAAAAACAGACAGCTAAATCCTCATGGATAAATTTACCTCTTGCTGCCTTATCCACATGTGCTGTTTCATCCAAAAATCCGAGGATGTCTGGATGTTTGTCTTCCAAAATCTGTGCCAGGAAATGCATCATTGTGATGCTACCATCTTGACTTTTAGTGCCTTCAAGCTAGGTGGAGAAAAAGACAATACAACTTATTTAGTTAAGAATCATTATATTTCCAACATCATTTGATTGACCTGGAAGAGTATGGGAAAAAAAAAATAAAAATTAAAAAAATAAAGGCTGAACAGAGAACTGACTTTGAGTTGGGGTAGATGGATATTTTTTAATCATCAGCTAAAATTTTTAAGTAAACCAAATTTAAAACCAGTCAAAGAAAATCAGGTCCAATATTCCAGTTCATTTCAAAGGGAAGAAAGAATAGTAGACTTTTCAAGTCAGCCTACCAGTCTGATATCAAAATGTATGGCTTTGATCTTTTTTCTCTTGCTGCTCCAGTCTATGTGTGTTTACCATTCTGATTTCCAGAGATTGGATTTCTATTCCTGTTTTTTCTTTCTTTTTTTTCTTATTTGTCTAATAGTTATATGACAAGTGTGTGATCTGAATTTCTAAAGGCAACTTGAAAAATTACTTGATTGTTTGTATGTGCACTTAGAGCAGCTATCAGATTAAAGATGGACGTTTGCCTACACACGATGTTGATATGAACTTGTACTGCTGATGCTGGGTACTGTTTACTTACCTTTGTTAAGAAACTGATGTCAAAACCAACAGACTGTGCATTGCGAGATCCAGCATTCAAATAGTTACCCACCAGAAGCAAGAGCTCCAGCAGTTTGACAAACCTACGGCTGTTCTTGATTTCATCACAGGCCTCTGTGGCAGACACCAGATCCTGGCCGAATCATAAATTCAAGCCATTTATATTAATGACTACAAAGATGCACTCAGAAACCAACAAAATAGTTTTCAGATTGCAGTGCTGAAAAACAATGAACAACTTTTCATAACATGACAAAACCAAACTGATTAAAATGATAGCAGGAGGATGAGTGAAAAATGCCAAAACCAATAAATAAATAAAACAACTTTGCAGCACAGGAAATCTATCAGGACTTTGTGAATAAACTATGTCACAGGTTGTGATTTTTTTTTTGCCTCATTTTTTTTTTATGCTTCATCACAATAAATTTGTTTCCTGCAAGTATTATATATATAAATATTTGCATAACTCACTGGTTTGATATCTGACACCAACTCTGGAAATCTCATCTTAAATAACATGGAGTTGAGTCGAGGCCCCAGCCGTTTAATACCAGACATCTGTGGAGATAAAAATTATGTTATCTCATAAATGTTAAGACTAGCCCCTCAAGAATCAAATGTCTTGCGACCAGGGCAAATGAGTCAGAAGTTGCGCCGGGCGATGAAGATCCACACCTGTTTTCTGTCGTTTAGAATTACTTTCCGACTAAGATACAAAAATTGTTTTTGTTTTCACAAAACGACAATTTAATGTTTTTTAACCTGAAAAAAAAAGAAAAATTTTGGTATCATAGTCAGAAAATAGTAAAAAATAGTGAAAAACAACTGCAACTCGAAATCATCCGGTGCGACTTCTGACTCATTTGCCCTGGGCGCAAGTGAAATATAATATAACTAAACAACCTATGAACAAACTATGGCTTCAAAAGATTTCCTGAAACTCCAAGTAAGATAAGCTGCTTTTTTTTTTTCTTTACATAAGTCAACTATGATACATTAGTCTGTACAAACAATCAAGTATTTTGTATTTTGTTAAGGGGATAATTAATTTTACAGGACATAATTATACCTATTTATGTCAACAAATAGTTGTTTTTTTTATTGTTTCATCTAATTTTTATTGTTTTTGCAAAACTTAACAGTTAGAGACATTTCTAGCTATTTCCACATATTTTTATTCCTCGATGAAGAATGTTTAAGAAAGCCAGAACTAAAAATTAACACAGATACTTCCAGTCTAAACATTTACATGAATAATCCGGAGATCCACCATAGACACTAAAAGGCCAGCTCACCGTGACAGCAAACTGCTCTGGTTCTGCCAGATCCTTATAGTCATCCTTCAGCTCAGCCAACTTCTTCATTTCATCTGGCTCTGGTGTGTACTTGATCAACTGCTCTAGCATGGCTGCCGTCAGATTTTCTTCATCCACTGCCAAAATCCTGCGCTTGATCTCCTCATATGGAATTTTGATGGAGCCAAGCAGAATAGCTGTGTAAGACAAACAGACATCAAGTATGAAGTATGAGAGAGGACCTATTCAAAACCTGGCTACATACTCATCCCATACCAGAATCAAATTTCAAGTGATGATAAAAATCTGACCTCTTCTGTGATTGTCATGTCTTTTCCTTAAATTTAACAAAGTGGGAGACTACCGCTGTGATCTTTGATAAACAATATTTTTTTTTTAAAAATCTGATGATGAGAATGCATTCACAGGCATTCCAGCCATAGACATTAACATTTGTGAATGATACAGCTTCTTAATGATTCTGACAACTTTCCAACAGGACCGAAACTTTCCCTTATGCCCATTAAATGAATGTTTTGAAGACATTATTACTACCACATTTCTCGTCATCTGAACTACTTGCAATTGATTGTTTCAACAACTTACATAGATTCTGGCCTGATTTCATGTCCAGCACTTTGAGTTCTTTTGTTTTCTTTGCTGGTTTCTTCTCTTCTGTAGCCGAAGTTTCTTTCTTAGCTGCAAATACAGCAGAGAAATGATGATAACTATCCGCTGAAAATCAGACTGGGCAAAATGAGATAATATTGATTAATTTCTTTACCATTTCCCTCTCTACTTATACTATCATCATAATGTCTTTATCCATTAGGAATTTTTTTTTTTTTTGTAGTAAGCAATAGATCTAAATTCTTAATGAAAAAAGCTATTATACAGAACTACAATGACATTAGCTCTGCATGTTACTTCTGGTACTGCTTTAGCATTCCATATGTCGGTTTTATAAAGCCAAGGTATCAGCAGATAACTCTGAGATTTCTGATACAGGATAAGATATACATATGGAACACAACCATCCATATATCCAATGCCATTAGCAATGCTGCCTTTAGTATTCATGACCACGTAAGCCTAAATCAAAATATATTTTGCATGAAGACAGTACTAAGCTACAGTTCTTGTCAAAGTCAAAGGTTCAGACAATACTTACGAGGAGCCTTAGTTGAAAACATTGTCTCCAAATTGCCAAAGAGTTCTGCATCCTCAAACTCTTCTTCATGTAATCTGACCCAGATAGATTCTTTGTCGAGATTTTTGGGATTAACCTATGAACAAAAATGTTTGAAATTCAATAACCAATCAAAATGTTCTCAAGTTTTTTTCCCCACCAATCTTCAAATTTTTATGAACGCTGAGTATCTTCTTCATGCCCATTTATAACACAGATCATTATCTTTCTGTCCATAATATAACATGCCATGAAATGCCTCATGGCCTTAGATATAATGTATTTCTAAACATTAACATCTGATTTCTCTTGCAATGCAGACTGTAATTTCCAAGACTATTCAATCCATATCCTCAAGAAATATCCATATATTTAAGAAATTATAAAGCCTGACAAGCAAACATGACATTTCTGGTTACCAGATCCTCATAAATTATTGACTTAACATGTTGTTGGCTCCACAGGGTTCGGACACTCACTTTATTCCAGTTTAATCTCTTAGTCTGAGTGTTGGTTGAGTATTTCTTTTTAGGCACCATGCCATGTGGAAGTTGATTGGAGGGAGCAGGGGGTGAGAAGGCTCCAGGAGGGGGAGGGGGGCCACCGCCTGGTGGGGGAGGTGGGCCCATACCTGGAGGTGGTGGTGGTGGGGGTGGGCCACCGCCTGGTGGAGGAGGAGGAGGTGGTGGTGGTGGACCACCACCTGGTGGGGGTGGGGGAGGTGGGGGTGGAGGAGGTCCTCCCCCAGGTGGTGGGGGTGGGGGAGGAGGTGGGGGCGGACCCCCTGGACTGCCTTCAGCACCTGGCCCTTTTGTGAGAGCAGCACTGATGTTGGCGCCGATTCCTTGATTGATCTGAGAAAGAATATGAGAACGCTATCATTATTAACAGTGATTGAAAATATGGTCCAAATTCTTTATCTCAACATATAGACAGTTACAGTGTGCAGCTTAATGGTAAACTCATCCACTGCCAAAATCCTGCTTGAAAATTGTGTATCACTTAATCACCATTCTTAGAAAATTAGCCGAGTCCTAATCACAAGTTTACAGTCTCAAGTTGAACTGCGACACAGTAATTGTCTATAATACTTGACAGATTGGTTATATTATTAAAAATCAAATAAGAATTTTAAAATGCACAAAGAAAAAATTATAGTTTGCACAATCTATTATTCTGTTTCATACTTGAACTCAGAAATTTTATTGCAAGTGACAGATCCATTTATAGGAGCAGCAAAATTTAGTTTCACAGATTTTGCAAAATGTGATGGAGATTTTTATGTACTACAAAAATATTAAATGCAGCTATGCTAATGTCTTTGTGCATTTGTTTAGATAATCTGAGCATGCCTAGAAACTGATGCAGTATAGATGATTTATTTGTAACACACAGACAACAAATACAGGAAATTCACTTAATTCACTGAGACAACCACTGACAGTGATGGTTTTAAGTAGCCAGTTCCATATTCATGGATATATTTTCAAATGGTATAAACTACTTCTTTGACAGGTGAGAGTTAACACAGACTAAGTCGAACTTCACCTTTTCCTTGAGCTGTGCTATTTCTTGCTCATATTGCTGGACTTTACTTTCCAGGCTGGTAGCCTTGGCCTCAGATTCTTGCTTGGCTGTAATTGCACTGTCCAATTTGATGGTCAAGTCAGCTGCACTCTGATCTCCATCCTCAAACTTCGACCCCTCAGATAAGCTATCTGCAAATGGAAGACAAAAAGAATGCATACTTTTTTCTAAAGCTCCTGCTAATATATGGACATTTAAGAAATAAATTCTTTAATTTTTTCAGTTGCTTAATGCAAATTTTTTTACTTTGCACACTTTTAAAAATTGTTTCTCATAATGCCCTGCCATATTTGAATGCTCCTGCCTAAATTTGCCTGATAAGACAAAATTACATTGCCTGAAACAAAATTACATCCACAAAAATTGTGTTTGTTTAGCAACTACTCATATCAATAAACTGATATAGAACAAATATCAAATAGTCAGGAACAGACTGCCTTCCTCAGCAAGATGCAATCTGCAAATAACATGCTGGTACTATTTATCAGATGCATTACTTGAATTTCAAAAGAAAAGAAAATTGCTGATGGAGCACAAATGAAGTCAAATTATTTTGTCTGCTATTGTCAGTTAAGAATGACTGTCAAACTACTTTTTAACTACATATGAATCATTTCATATGTCTACAGTTTTTCAGTCACTCTGATTAAGAAAGTCTTTACTTTCACCAGGTTTTTAACTTCTTCTGAAACAGCACTTAAAATAAGTCATATGATCTACTTATGATCAAGGCAAAATATTTCTGTATTTAAAATCAATGTTTTACATACTTAACAAAGGTTCAACATCTATATCAAATCTTTTCGTGCTTCTGAAGTCTGGGTCACAGCCACTCCGATGAAGGACAATCTGTGTGATGCACTCTTCTATCAATTTGTAGTATTGTGGTCTGAAACAATGTTGTAACAGTGATCACTTCATTCAAAATACATCTCTTTTGCAGTCACATACCATGATAAGCTAGTGATATTTGAGTTATTATTGTGAGGCACTAGAACATAGCAATTTAAATAATTGATGTTTAGAGTTATTATAAAACAATCAAATTGTCCAGTCTTTTTCTTGAACTGTGGTTTGACAGTAGAGCAGCCAGATGTAAGAAATATAAACAACTGAATCACCCTCATCAGACAAGTACGTTCCAAACTGAACTACAGTGAAGCAGGTGACAGTCCCTTTTACAAAAAGACACTGTTTTTCACCAATGTAAATGGCATTGATTGATCATCTTGGGTCTTGGTTATAATACGTCTTTCAACCTCCTTGATGGTGATTATCTTGACGGGTCTTTGGAAAAAAAAAACAAAAAAAAAACCCCTCTAGTCTAAGAAAAAAAAAAAAAAGCCGATCTGGCCAGAGGGTCACAGCCAGTGGTGGCTGCAGATGTTCATACAGCACAGCTTTGTTGATATTCCACTCTGGTTCAGATTGATCACTTATTGTGAATTTTATTGCCAAAACTTCACAGGCCTATCAACTCTCAGGATTTTCTTCAGGAGAATGAATTATTATAATCATGATAATCCTTGACTAATGTACCACCACCGTTATGTTAATTTACTCAAATAGAAAATTCTTGTCACTTTTGACATATTAAATTCAGAATCTGGTAGCAGATTATCAAGAGTTTTTTTTTATTTAAAAACATCTCTGCACAGAATTGTTCTGAATTTCTTGTCTTACTTACCTAGCAAATATATCATCTCTAATAGACAAAAGATGCTGCAATATGGAGAGGAAGTAAGGCTCTGCTACTGTACTGCTGACCGTACTCAAAAGTAACTGAAAACATGCCTTGGGATCTCTGACAATAGTTAAGGAATTTTTCCTCTTCAATAATTCTTGGCCTCTCTCTATTACATATTAAATTTCATATCCCCACTACTGTCATATTATCTTACACTGACAAAAGATTCTGATGCTGACTATGACCAATTTCGACATGCCACAAAAATCATTTTGTTGCATACATTTTTTGTAACATGCTTGCACATTGATTCAGTGACTCAGAGATGTACAATACAACTTATCATTCCCCATTCTATTCCTTGATGCTGGTTACTATAAGTGAGTCGTGTAAAAAATATTAAAGCATCTTTCAACAGAGGACTGAATTGTAAACAATTAGATATAGGGCAAGTATGACTGAAATGCATAAATGATTAGATGATAAAAGTGAATAAAAATCCAAATGCAAAGGATATTCAATTTCCATTCGAATGTTGTCATAACGATGGGAGAATTCCTCCATGTCTTCCTCCTTGTGCTCATGGAAAATGTGGACATGAGTTTTCAACTCTTCATCTTCTTGTGCATCCAGCCACTAGAATAATGACATATCCATACACATAATGCATAAAAACAACAACAAAGCACTGTTTTTCATTTTAAAAAATTCACATACTAAATATTGAGAAGAAATATCCTCAAAGTTATAAAAATTTATTTTCCCGGTTGACTGTAGATATTCCTTAAACAAAACTAATGGTTAAATCTTCAGTAAAATTACCCACTTGTTCAAATTTGTGTCCCTGCACCTATATAGCATTATCAACAGAGAACAGATGAAAGCCTTACCAGTTGACGCATTTTACGAGTTTGCAAATATAATGATTTTCCCTGGCCCTGATGACATTCAAAAGTTTGGCCATACTATATCTTTTTTTTTCACAGATTTGATGTTGTCAATCCAGTACATAATAACTTGCATTCAGTAAGTACTGGGTATGCAAAGTTCATCTTGACTTCTAAGATTCTCTGACAAATGAAAATAAGAAATAAGGCCTGCAGCACTGTCCATTGCTCACCTGAATGAGATCAATCAACCCTGTGCGCATAAATTCATTCCTGAGGTGCATTCTGAAGTCCAAATCATCTGGTGTGGAAACTATAGCGTTGACTAACTGGATGCAAGCCACCTGTGACACAATTGATCAAACAGCGCTATTTACATATTTTTTTTTTTGCTCACTGTTTTGTTTTTCTAAATTCTTCTTAGGTCCAAGACACTGTTTGAAAATGAGCGACATATTTGTGACTGTGTGATTAGACACTCCACCAGCCAATTTATAAACTGAAGTGTCCTACTGTTTCTCAATGTATGGTTCTGTACCTAATCTGAATTACAGTTACAATCCACATATTCACCAATATAACAGCAACTTTTAAACCTCACAATGCTGAACTACTTCTGAACAAGAACTTGAGGGCTGAGCGAGTTTGACTATATAATATAACCAACATGAGTGTAAGTAGCACATTTTGACACATTCAAACTTTCAGATCTTGCTCCTGATGTGCATTGAAAGCAGAATATCTCACTGGCTTCATGAATGCCTAGTTTCAGCAGTTGGAAAAGGTCGTTGATATCAATACAGAGGGCACATATGGAAAGATTCTGATAATGAGAGGTGAAATCTTACCTGCATGGCAGGATTATCCCTCATTCCCAGACCACTGATGATGGGCAGAAATCTCTCCTGACTGCGGATCTCTCCACAAACTGTGATTCCTTCCAAGGCTTTGTCATGCCTGTAAATAGCATTTAGCAGCTAATAAGATGCCCATCTGCCCTAACCAATATGGCTGAAGCTATCATGAACTAGGTAATGAGTTTGAGATTGATACTGTGAATGAATGAATGAATGAATGAATGAATGAATGAATGAATGAATGAATGAATGAATGAATGAATGAATGAATGAATGAAAACTGGGATGACAGATGTGCAGATGATGGACTGATGGACAAAAAAGATGTCAATAGAAAGTGGAAGAAAAAAAAAAAGATGGATTTACAATTAGATGGATGAAGAATGGACAGAACAACATGACAGAAATGAATTGTACATAAAACTGACAGTGGTGGTCTGAAGGGACTTCTTCATAATGTTCCCATCTGATGACCAAAATTCCTCATGTTGATGCACACCAGACATGTACTGTTGTTCTTAAGTTGCTTACTTCTAGTCAATCTAAATGCTCTATATTATATTAATCACATGGAGACAAAAGGTGTAACTCATTCTAGACCCCCATCCTAGTTACATGAAATCTGAAAATACTCTGAATTATGGGCCACTGAAGCATATGGAGTGTGCTTAAAAATTAATTGGTCTGTTTCGCTGTAAGTTCATGATGAAATCTAAGTCATTCTTAACATTTAAATGGATACTCATATGGGGCAACATCATAATACATATATATTACCTGCCCAAACATTCAAGGTACAAAATGTTATAAATCATTGAGGCAACACCAACTGTAAGCAACTGACAATGGCTGATGTAGACAAAACTGGAAAGCTTTTTTTTTTTTTTTTTTTAAAATCTCCAATACCAGAATTCCATTTTTTGCCACAATAGTTGCATTCCTAACATAGGACTATGGTAAGACAATACCAGTCAGTATGAGAGTGTATGACATGACAGTACCCATTAGGTGGCACGAGACAAATAGCAGCCAACAACCGGACAGCTTCCAGCATAGTGGGTGGGTCGGCTGGGTCCACTGTCCGCGACATGATGGTCAGTGCTTCCTCATGCTCTAAGATTCTCTTCAAACCAAACTGAAATCACAAGACAACATGGATGTGGAGGGCTGATGCTGGGCCATGCAAATATGTTTATCCATGAAATCCATGGAATCATTTATGAAATGCTTCATTCTTTCACTGCAATATAATTACTGAAGAGACGTCTCTTATGCAACAATATGAATTTTGTGAAACTTGAATGATATTCTGTTCCCAATTGTCACAAAAGAACTGATTTGTATTCCCTTTATTGCAGTACAATTACTGCAAAGATGTCTCTAATACAGAAATATAAATTTGAGAATCTGCCTAAAATTTTGCCCGTTATCAGAAAAGAAAAGTTATATGATTTTCTTCATTGCAGTAAGATTCTGAGAATCCTGCCTGATACTTTGCTCTCAATTACTATAAAAAAAAAATGATTCAAAACAACTGTTAACGCTATAAGAAATCTTGTGCCATAATTCTCTAAGTGGTCTTATTCCATGTTCCTCAAATTTCACCACTGTTTATCAATATGAATAAACTCCACATTGCATGCAATTATGTTAACTATGAGGTTAAAATTCACGCATTCTATCTGCTGTTATGAACAAAATGTACCCACAGCTCCACAACAATCAGGTGAATGTAGCAATAAAGACAATGGTGACAAATTACACTGTTGCAGTATGTCATCATGTAAAAATTTCACATTTATATGAATCAACAAAGAACAGTAGTGTATGCTCAATCTCATCTCCAGAGACATAACAATCTTACAGTTCAATGATAAATTATTTGATACAATCTAAGGATACTCTCTGCACCATCTATCTCCTTCATCCATATCAATATTCCACTACTGATACAATGACAGACTTCCTTCAAGTCTCAAAGTTAGTTCTCAAAAACATTTATGCATGTATGCCTGAATTCCAATTAATGATCCAGGCTGTTATTGCAGAGAATAAAAAAAGCAAATACTTTTGATTCTCTTACTGGGTGATGGAATCTGTTAGGAACTTTTCAGTAGTTGTTTCTGCAGTGTTTCAACCAAAGTTAAAATATATTTTATATTCCTTTCATAATGCTCCAAGAAAAGAATGAATATCTTGTTTCTTGGACCTTGATTCTGATCAAAATGGTCAAAAGTGACTACCTGTACATGTTCTATGTCTATTAGGTTGCTCATAATTCTTAATCATTGATGCATACTGGCTGTCTTTACAAAGCCTGTTGACATGAAGAAGGTGTTCTGAGAACTTTACGCATTGTCTTGAAGTGAGGATGCAACACTAAAATATTAGACACACAAAAAAAATGCAGCCATTTTTATTCACATGGCTAGCAATGTATTTTTGGTGTATTCAGTTGGTTGCTGTGCTGTTTGCCTGAGGTCCTGGCATTTATGATGTAAACTGACATAGTGATGCTTGTTAGTAGATAATATACATGCATTGTTGATGCTATACTTACTGTGTTGTTCATGAAAGCTTTCATACATCTGACACATTCATATGTACTTCTCCTTTCATGTATGCTGGAGAAACAATGCAAATGTATTTTACTATGTGAAAGTCCAAATGCAAAATAGTGATACAAGATACAAAGGAATTTCCTGATACTGTTTAGAGGCTGACATGAAAAATATTGCTGGTTTTTTAGAAAATATCTTCTGTGGTACAATTTAAAAATTAGCAGTTGAGGCCAATTCATAATGACAGTTTTGGGTAAATTGTAAGTAAATTATATCTTCAACATGAAACTGCATTTCAAATGGACTATTTTTGTATGCTTTACAGCAATCTTTGCCTAAGAACCCAGTCTTTGGGAGACAAAAACGGCGTGCTCTTAGGCAGATAGGTTTTTAGGCGGATTGAAAAGTTACACAATCCATCTGACCACAGACTGTCTTCACTACAATGATTAGTTGATCGTTATCGTTAGTTAAAGATTTATCTAAGCGAATAAGTACAGCCTTCTTCCCTGTGTGTGTTATAATTAAATCTAGAATTTCCTAACCTTTTTTAGTGTATAATTACATCAATACTGCCCAGCGTTTAAACGTTGAGTGAGTTTTCACATAATGGTATCATTGTTGAAAACATGATATTGCTATGCTACCTTACCGATAATCGCACAAGTGACTCAAAGTGTTTACAGATTGACTGAAGTAGCAAAACAACTGACCATTCAGGAGGCTAAACCTACTCCTCCCTATCCACAGAGCCAATCACAAGTGCTGTCCCACGTGTTATCTAGCAAGGAAATGGTTACTGGTCCCGATGTGGCCTGACTATGCCATCATACATCAACCATCACTTACACTCCTTTGTCCACCTGTTCTCTCCCCACTGTCCCCATTTACTGCACATTTAGCACTGAGCATTTCTCTCAAGTGGACAATGTGGTGTGAAATTACACCATAAGTACTCACGTGTCTTGGTCTGATTCCAGGCTCTTAGGAGGATTTTTTATTTGGGAGCGGGTTCTTAGAGGGGTAAATTACAGAGCAAAAATTCTGTTTTGCAGCAAAAGCGGGTTCTTAGGCGGACTGGGCTCTTAGGCGCAGACCACTGTACTAGTAAATGACCATTGATCTGCAATATTCGCACACAGCAAGATCAATGATATTTAATTTTTCAGCTTTCATAGAGATAAGTTTATCACTTACATAAACTAAGTGACAAAGAAAAAAATTAAAAATTGACTGAATGTGACACACAAAGGTCATACAATCAATGATAGTGACTTTCCAAAAGCAAATTTACCTTATCCTTTTTTGTTCAGCAAATTCAGTTTTAGCTTCCACTATGATAATGAAAACACAAAAGAAGGACTTTTAAAATATCCTTTTTGATATTCCGTATTCCTAATTTAAGTGCAAATAACAATCTTCACAAAACATAATAATGTCGGTCTATTTCTTTATGAAACCAATGACTGATTGCTGACTACATGATATGAAATTCAGAATTTGCACATTTTCTCTTGAGTTCAAGAAAATGAGATGAATAAGCTTCAGGACCAAAACCTGTGACACAGATGAGGAAAACAACATCCTGACATGGAAATAAAAAAAATCAGAAAAGAAAGATTTAGAATGTCCTTACTTGTCAATACAATAGGTCAGATTTCTCAAGATGGCATTCAATCCTTTCTCTCCAAATTCCATCACCCAGCTGAAATAAAGGCATAATTAGTGATAACAAGATTGAGGTTTCGCATATAATTAAGAGCATTGATAAGTTATTCATTTAACCAGTACAAATGTCTTGAAATAAAACTATAACTAAGTTATGCTGCAAACTCAAAGAGACTTGCCTTATGTATGACAATTTAAATGTTAAGAAGTGGTACTCCGCTGCTCCATGATATTTAATTCAGTACATTGTTATATATGCTTAACTGACTCCTGTATAATTCATGACACGCTCATCACAAAACTATTTACTGATGAAAAATGGTAGTCCAGGAAAAGCAATACATGTGTTTGTAAATCACAAACAGATACAGAAAATGAAGAGATCATCAGGAACCCTAATAAATGTTATTGTGCACACTCTTGTAAAATAACAGAATAACTGTAGTTGTTTCCCTTGACACAGACATTTCTGGGGTTATCAGATCTTTAATCTTTTCTTTTCTTCCCACTTGAGTTCCCATCACCATGTGGTTGATGTGGGGGGGGGGGGGGGGGGGGGGGGGGGGGGGGGGGGGGGGGGGGGGGAGGGGGGGGGGGGGGGGGGGGGGGGGG